>CM060261.1:13448928-13608928 GCA_030684275.1 Acipenser oxyrinchus oxyrinchus | reverse complement strand
TTGCCTACCCCTTTTAGACAAGCATGGTCTGTCCTTATTTTAAAATCTTGCTTATAAAATTTCTTTGAAAAGGCATTCCTTCCTTGGTACATTGCCTTAAGGTTGTGAACTGATTTTAAATTGCTGACTAACAACTCCACTTGTATTACCTAATACAGACACAAAGAACACGCCTTGGTTGTTGCCCTGGAAGTCTGGTGGGTTGTTCACCTCACAGATGTAGACACCGGAGTCGGGCGGCTGCATGTTGCTGATGGTTATGGTTGCGTTGTTTGGGGACGTTGCTGCTGTGATCCTGTTTTTAAAGCTTCCGAGGCTGTAGGACAGTCCACTTTCAAAGTAATAGATCTGAAGGTAGGGAATGGAGTGATTAAACCACAGATCAGCACGGCGGGGGAAGCAGTGTAGCAGCTCCTGCGTGTAGAATTATAAATCTGGAAGCCTCCTGTTAGCGTGTATAATTGTAAATCTGGAAGCATGCCTGGCGTTAGCGTGTATAATTGTAAATCTGGAAGCCTGCTGTTAGCGTGTATAATTGTAAATCTGTAGCATGGTTAGCGTGTATAATTGTAAATCTGGAAGCCTGTATTAATATAGAGGGAGGGAGTATTGGAGTATTTAGATCTGCAGCTCAAAGTGGACTCTGTCCTCGTCATAGCTGGAGGAGAAACGCAAACAAAGGAAAAGGCTCAACCAGGGAATCAAATAGGGAAGCTCCACCCAGCTCACACCAACCCTTCAACTGGGTCTCCACGAGGCATTAGCACAAGAAGCCAGCTATGTTACAGAACAGTCCGGGATGAACAGGTAGGTAATGCTTGTCAAAACAGTATAAACATCCAAAATGATTTTACGCAAGCACACAATGGGGTGAAACGGTGGTAAATGCTGTGATTGTTTAAATCATTAAAAGACATGGATTTCGAGTAAACCAACATCTCTACCAGTGTGTGTGAGAGTCTCTTAATTGTGTTTTAGTCTTTAAAAACCCATTCTATACAGTTACACCAGCCTACATGACACTGTGACCCATTCTATACATCTACACCAGCCTACATGACACTGTGACCCATTCTATACATCTACACCAGCCTACATGACACTGTGACCCATTCTATACATCTACACCAGCCTACATGACACTGTGACCCATTCTATACATCTACACCAGCCTACATGACACTGTGACCCATTCTATACATCTACACCAGCCTACGTGACACTGTGACCCATTCTATACATCTACACCAGCCTACGTGACACTGTGACCCATTCTATACATCTACACCAGCCTACATGACACTGTGACCCATTCTATACATCTACATCAGCCTACATGACACTGTGACCCATTCTATACATCTACACCAGCCTACATGACACTGTGACCCATTCTATACATCTACATCAGCCTACATGACACTGTGACCCATTCTATACATCTACACCAGCCTACATGACGCTGTGACCCATTCTATACATCTACACCAGCCTACATGACACTGTGACCCATTCTGCCTTATGCAGTGTTATCAGAAAACATCTGTTGAAATGTTGATCTACTTGCCCAACTTCTCTTGGTCAGTCAGTATATGCTATGAATGGTTTCTTACCTGGTTTTTCCAGCTACATCTCCCCCGTTTATCTGTGATGTACATGGTCTTGAGACAGTGGCTCTGGGAAGACTCGTCCGAACTGTCAACACTTGGGCACAGTGTGGGCTGCATTGGGTGAAAACGTGCTTACTTCAAATCCACGTTCTACCCTTCAATTCTATCATTGTACACTAGTAAAACTTGACATGAAGTGTCTCTCACTACAATGTGGTTGCACTGTAGTAACACCCACAGTACAGTGGCCAAGAAGTGCAAAGACGTAGCAAATTTACACAAAGACGTAGCAAATCTACTCAAAGACGTAGCAAATCTACACAAAGACATAGCAAATCTACACAAAGACGAAGCAAGTCTACACAAAGACGTAGCAAATCTACACAAAGACGTAGCAAATCTACACAAAGACATAGCAAATCTATACAAAGACGTAGCAAATCTACACAAAGACGTAGCTGCTTATTTCAATAAATGTTGTCAGCAAAGAGGTAAGCTGGTGAAGGTGTATAAAAGGGCTGAAGTGTGCAACGACACCAGTGCCTTTCTAAAAGTGTATGTGGGGTATGGCCATGTACAGCATTTACAATGATAAAGAACATTAAACAGCTGTCTACAAAGTATTTGTTTAGCTTTAAAAGGGTAGCTATTTGTTTTTAATTCTACAGTTATTTACTGATTCAGACACAAATTACATGAAATGGCAACACATGTTTAAACAGTCTTCTACAGTGTTACAAGATGAAGTATGTAGAAACATTCCCTCTCAAGTACACAGTCGGCTTCTCTGCGCTCATTCTTTGTTATAAACATGTCCATGTTTTTTCCAGCATTCACGTTGTTAGTTCTGTCTTTGTGTATGCTTATCAAAGCCACTGTGTTTAAAGTTGTCAGTGTTTTTGCTTTGCTGTGGAGAGCGGCTCCTGCACAAATATGTTGCCTTGTTTTATTTTATTTTTTGGTGGCGGTGAAATTAAGATTTTCGCTGCCTCATCCACAATATCATCATCTTTAAAGCATTTTCTTTAATTATCCAAGTCCTCTGTTTCTTTCCCATTTTATAAGTAATCTATTTCTTGTGCTGAAAAAAGCGTTATCTCACAGCAAAAGTAAAGGCTCTGCACACTGAGGCTCTCATCTACCTTTGAACTGGGTGACGTATCCCTCTTCCAGAAATGAAATAGTGCCTGCTCTGAACAACTTCACCGCGTCAGCTCAAGTAATTATCAACTTAAATATCAAAAAAGAAATAATGCAGATTTTCTAACATTTACAAATCGAAGATTCCATCAACTGTAATTACATTCTTGCTTGGGCAGCACACATTGAAATGGGAACTTTTTTTCTAGACCTGTTTTAAAGAAGAACTTTCATAACAATAAACAGCATTTGTTTTTATTCTTTATTTACAAGGTAGACATAAAAAACAAAATATTCTACAATTTACATTATTTGGGTAAGCATTTAAATATTTAGGAACATATGTTGTATAATATTTTTTCCTGCTTTATTAAACATTGGGCAGGATTTTCAAAAGGCCGTAAATGATAACTCCAGTGTTAATCCAGAAATCGGTATGTAGCATTGATTTGGTCATTTTCAAGCGGTCATTATGCCTATTTCATTATTAAATAATCTTGCTACTGTGATTTCCGAAATTATGTTGATTTACGAAATAATGTTAATATCTTAACGAGCAGTGCTTCTTGCGACTATTTCTTTTGTTTGGGTGGGAATTTAAAAGGAAATCTGTGTTAATTGTCATAATTTATCAGGAGTTCATTTGCACTTGGAAAAGGAGGGTTTTAATTAATGAAAGAGTATATAACTCACTTTGAAATTGAACAGTCCACGGCTATGACGCCGACGAGACAGAGAGAGAGAGTGAACAGGACCAGAGTTAATTTCTCACAGACTACCTAGATAATTCATTATCTGTAGTTATGAAAATATTTTAGCCTTTTCAACACTTGTGGTTATGAATGATATTTATTCACTTGTTTTAACCATTTGTAACCTTACGGAATGTTTGTTGTATTACTAAAATGATAGACCATTATTTGCACCCAGTGTAATGTTACTACCAAGAAATTATCACTGTAGCCTATCTGAACTCTGGATATGTACAATATATGATAAATGACCTCTACTGTAGATTTCATTCGAATTATACAAATAAAAACCTAAGAGTAAATAATGAAATCTTGGTATAGAAAATGGCATATTAGATATTACAATAAAGTTTCCTTAGGTGATTGCAGATTTGCAATGTGTCCTTGGCTTTTAACAGCTGTGTCTAATCCACACAAGAACGAAGAACAGGTATACAAGGGCACACAGATCCACTAGGAATGTGATCGAGATCATTGACGTGGAATTTGCGTAAATATATTTGTAATGTTGTCAGACTCCTGTACACTTTCACCTTCACATGTTCCTATGCATATGCAATGTTCTTATAATACTGTAAGTGTTTGGTGGCTACTTCTAATCATGTAGAGTTTATTTATTGTGGAGGCAAGCAAAAAGTACAAGAGAAAATACATTCAACATGATTAGAGGAATTCACCGAACAATTAGAAACAAATTGTGTATTGGGTTAGGGAGTTCTATTGTAATTTTAAAAGCTTAATAAATATATAATGAAGTGTAACATACATGTATAATAACTAACAACTATAAACACAAATGACACTTCAAACATATTTATTTATAGCCTACAATCGTACACACTAAAATACATACAAAAGTAGATGTCAACATAAGAAAATAAATTCCAACCAAGCCTACATAGATGGCTTTTTTTTTTTAAAATCTGTGCCGTCCGAGTTTTACTCACACTCCAGATAATGGTAAATCAGCATTTTATATGTGAATTGTTCTAAATAAATGTACATTCTGCATGACACAATGCACAATTTTAAATGAAATTTACAAATTATACACAAAATAGATATTCCCATTATTTTTTATTTCCATTTGGCTGCTGCTCGCTGGTGGGAAAGCCATCTCCCTTTATACTAGTAGTTTCCATAACAGCGAATTATGCTTCCATTCATTTTTTTGATCGCGTTAACATGCATTTTGATTAAGTTCCCCTTATCTAGTCGTTAAGACAGGAAGTGATGTACTTGACCTGCGACAATTAACTTTTTAACGAGAAATACATTCATTAACAACCTCATCGATTCAAAGCATTAACGGATTGATTTTATTAACAAATTTCATTTGAAAATCACTTGTTACTAAAGCTGCCGTTACTATACCGCAACACTGTTTTTTGAAAATCCTGTCTATTATGTTTAATTGTAAAATATCTTGAAATACCTATTGTTAGACCATCAAATGCAGTGAAATAAGCCATGTTACCATGAAAATACAGCCCTAATTATAACACGCATGCACACACACACAAATATATTTCAGAAGCAATGGGTACAGAGGTGCAGTCTCCCAAAACATAAGTCTGGGTTGTTTGATAATGGGCTCTCTGCTTTGCTAGTGAACGACACAACAACGATGCCGAATAAGAAATGTTTACCTATGTTAATATGTTTGTGTTGGGCGGGGCCCAGAGGGATAATTCCTTAAAGCGACAGTAGCCTAATGTACATGCACAACTTTGACAGTGTTGCGCTGCGAGCGAGCATCCAAATTTAAGACCAAGGGAAGTAATATGCTGGGCCCTTTTGTCAAAAAGTGGGGGGCCATGGCCCCTCTGGCCCCCCGGCTCTGGTGACCCTGGAAGTGTGGCCTCCTGACAAGACCAATCTATGACCCTTATCGAGATGGAGGTGACAATAGGTCCAGAGTCGGGTTGCGACAGCCATCTTGATAAGGGCAGCTACACAGGTGCTCTGGGTTTTCTCCTCATCAAGTCTGTGGTTAAGCGATTAACCAATTTGATGAGTGACTGAAAAGGGAATGATGGGGTAAAGCCCGGAGTATATATAGGGAACTGTGATAGTTGTAGGGTTGGGTTGAGCAGGGAAAAGCAAGTAGTGAGACGAGACGAGACGAGTCGAGCGCAAATTATTGTGAATGAATAAAAAATCCACCGGACGAGTGAAGGAGTACCTGGACTGTTGTTTTCCCATCTCTCAGTATCTCCACGGCTGAACTGATTACATGGACTTTTATAAAATCCCAGGATAAGTCTGTGGACTGGATTCTTAAACATTGTGTGTTGTCTTACATTGCTTCTTATTCATTTAACAATTTGTAATTGTTTTGACTTTCAGAAAAAAGTGACACTTTGATAATCTTACCGTATGTACTGTATGGTACACTTTACATTAAAATGTCAGATGGAACCTTCCTATGTGGTCATGTCTCAGTGGTAACACCCATCCAAGTTGCTTTGTACCATTTAAATTATGAATATAGATATTTGTAAAATCTACATTTTCTATGCACTTTTCTTTCAGTGAAAAAATCAATAGACCATAATCTCTCATTATGAAAGAGTGCTTCAGTTTTGAGCATTGTAGAATTTCACAGTAAGAGCAGAACAGAGCCTTACAGTCAGCTCTAGAACAAGTGCACTCCTCTCAATGGGCAGGTCCAGGCAGTCCAGTGTGTGCTTCATTGACCCCTTTATTACCATCACGGAACACAATTAAGACACAGAGACTTCAAGCCCTGATTCTGATGCCATTAACAGCACCAACTGTATCTTATGAGCATTAATGAGCATTAATTGAAACGCAGCATGTTAAAAACTTGCCTACACTGGTGTATTCTCTGCCAACCAAACTAAGATAAGCCCTGGTCACTGTGGAGTTCTATTGTAGGCTTGTGATACCTTGCCCTGAGCCATGGCCCTGCCTTTCAGCAATAATCCAGGCACCTGATAAGCCTCAACTTAAACAAACCCTCCCGACGCGTCTCACACCACCTTCTACAATTCTTAATTTTGTCTGCAGTTACTTTTGCAGGAGAATTACTGGATAATTACCCCCCTCCCATTGACATATGTTGTGACAGAGTGACCGAAGGAGTGCTTGTCAGTGTTTGAGAAGGGCTTTATTCCCGCATATTGAAACAGACATTGGGTAAAATAGCCTGCAGTACCAGTTAGGTGACCACTAGAGGTCCTCACCTGGGTTTGATTCTTCAACAAGGTGATTGTCGGTTAATGAGTATAATCAATCCAGAAGGGACTGTATAACAACTACAGACGGTGTATAAAAACCCTGATGTGGAGGGAGCCTGTGTCAGGGTGGGGCGGAGAAACAGGTATAAAACTCTGATCTGTAAATGTGTTGTGATTTAGCCGTCCTGTTTATAGTTAGAAACAATAGTTTAGTTTGTTCTGCTAGGAGAGATAGGATTGTGTTTTGCCTTTTGTGTGTTAATAGTTTGTAAATGGAAATTTTGAAACTTGGATTCAAGGAGTCTTGAATTTAAGAAATTGCACCAGCAAATACCTTACCATTATATATAGGTTTGAAAGGAGGTATAACAACAAAAATGAAAACAAAGAAAACCTTAAAGTGTTTTTCTGCATGTACACAAAAGATTTAAACGATTATAAAAGAACGTATTTCAGGATGTTTCGGACAAAAGCCCTTCATTTAAATCTTGTGAATTAAAAATGTGAATAACTGATAAAAATATATATGTATATATCTGGACGTTTCGGACTACGTCCTTCTTCTTCTTCATTTATCTTCCATTGCTCCATATTTTCAATTTATGAACAGATAGAGCTGGCCACCCTATTCTATACCTCACAAGAGAAAGGACATTCAGAATATACTATCGGAGTTGACATGATTAGAAACCATTTACCTGATCATTCTTTTGTGAGTTTGCCTGGTGAAAGGTCCACTGAATGTTTAAAGCAGTTGTTGTGTCTATAGTAGTTGTATAGGTGCACTGCAGAGTGGCGCTCGCTCCGTCAGTCACATTGAGGCGTTGGTCTAGAACCTTCACGGTGACTAAGTGACTGCTGCCTGAAACAAAGACAATACAGAGGGTTCGATAGCTGAATATTCGAAGAAAATTTTGAGTTTCAGCCTGATCAAACCGAAAAAAAAGATCTCTGTAAAATGCAAACTGTACCTGAGAAGCAACTCTTTGTAACTGGAACTGTTTTTTTTCAAAGTAATGTAACAAGCTACAATTTTCTTCAAGTTACGTGCGACATCTCTGTTGAAAATTCCAGTAGCTGGTGGTGAACTGGTGACTGGCTAAGAACTGAGAATTTTAACAGATATTTGAGCCTCTTACTGGGCCCCCAGCCAGTATATACAATACCAGACAGGATTTACAGCACATATATAGATGGTAAACAATAAACACGGGACTCTGAACATCAACTCAGATTTTCAATAAAAACATTTAAAAATAAAATTCCTGCAGCATTATTTGAACGTTCTATGTAAAGATGATAGAAGGTATTTGGAACTTACCTAGAACACTGAACAGGATGGTAATAATCTTCAGCATGGTGAAGGACGTGTTGGAACTAAACTGAGAGTGGATTCTATTCCAGCCGTGCCTGCTCCTCTGCAACCCTAGTGAGTCAAGCTTCAATGAAACTGTTTCCACTCCCCTTATCAGTCTAAACCCCAAAGTGTAAACACCCCACACAAGAGTGCTGATTAATGTCCCTTCATTATGAAGCCAGTGCTGACGCAGCCCACTTCCCTGCCCCAGATATAGATGCTGGCTGTTTGCTCAGGTTTGTTTGTCGAACCAACTGAGCAGGGTGTGAATACTGCACTGCTCTATAATTCAAACTGATACCAAGCCTGGTTCAGTACTATGTGAAGCTAGGGGTTCTCAAAGGGCTGAGTGTCTCCAATACCAGGTATTGAGGAGTCACCCTAAGCTAAGATAGTTATATATAGTTTCAATCATTCAGAGGGACCTTTCACGTATGGGTTATTCTGTGCTTTAGGGGCATCCACAATAACTCACCAACAAATATTTAGTAAGAAAACAACTTTTAAATCAACAAGAACATTTTGAATGAAAATGTACCATGAACAGCAAGAAAACAAATCCCTCTACTGTAGATGGAATACATTATTTCACTTTTACAGCAGTATTCTTTCTAGATACAGATGTGTCACACTCTAAACCCTAGACTTGACAAAAGATTTAACTTAAGAAATACCAGTTTAAACGCTTTTCGAAATCTGGTCGTTGGAGTTTATCTTACTGTACTTCTCTGAAACTGATTTAAAGATAATTCCATTTGCCAGAGAAAATAGTTAAGTGTCTGTTTGTATGTGACATTGGACAGATGTTTTTGTACCCCCATTGCAGAGAATGTTGACCAAAGGGACTTTTTTGACCTGAAAAAATAAACAAGGACCAGGGGTCACAAATGGAGATTAGATAAAGGGGCATTCAGAACAGAAAATAGGAGGCACTTTTTTACACAGAGAATTGTGAGGGTCTGGAACCAACTCGCCAGTAATGTTGTTGAAGCTGATACCCTGGGATCCTTCAAGAAGCTGCTTGATGAGATTCTGGGTTCAAAAAGCTACTAACAACCAAACGAGCAAGATGGGCCGAATGGCCTCCTCTCGTTTGTAAACTTTCTTATGTTCTTATTTTAGGGGCACCGATGTTCAGCTCTATTGACTAGAACCCCATATATTGCAGTGAATATTAGATGATTACAGTGATCTGGCTAAGCTTAGCTTCTCTACTCCCATTTTGTTTTTTACTCCATGGTTCTCAGCACTTCTAGATTTAGCACAGTGTTGCTCTCATAAATAGTGAATTGCAATGGTAAAAGCATAGCCATGTGCATAGTGAAAACAAGGAAAAAAAAACATGGAAAACTTTTATTTAAGACTTTTATCACATCTCAGAAGCTAAACGGGGGCATGGGGGGAATGCTGGTCATGTTGCAAATAAGATTTGTCTTGATGCTCTGTCCATCAGAATTATCTTCAAATACTGATCATTGTCATCATCAGGCTCCTTCTCCCCTCTTCAAAAGGCCGGCCACACCCTGCACTCATGTACTGTAGACAACCTTGGCACTTCCAGTCCAGGTATTAGTGTGGATAGGGTATTAGAGTAATGGATTTGTTTAGTGCCGACTTGGGTTCTGCATTGAAAGACAAGGAAACCTGTTAACTGTGCAATAGGTTGCAGTATTAGTTTTGGTTTTGAATGCAGAAGCTTTCAGTGTATTTTTTGCCTGGGACAGGGATAGCCAAGGAATGCCAGCAGCAAATTGGACGTCACTCATATCCAACACCCGCCTTGCCTTACTTTGTCAAGCACAATGCAACTGGTTTAATTGAATTTTAACACATCAAGTAGCAATTCCACTTCAACCTGTTGCACAATAATCACATTTCATGATTGGTGATATAACATATAATAATGTTGCTTTGTACCATGGCTAACTCATTTTGTCCACAGCACAAAAGCAAGATAAGGCAATAAAGGGAACGGTTTCATTTCAACACATACTTTCCAGCACAGCCACTCCCAAACAATGTCCTTCTGAACCATGATCAGCATTGAGGGGCTCCTCCACAGGGCTCACTCAAAGAGCTCCCTCCACAGGGCTCACTCCAGACCTACAGAACCATGAGCAGCATTGAGGGGCTCCTCCCAAAGGGCTCACTCGAAGAGCTCCGTCCACAGGGCTCACTCCAGATCTACAGATCCGTGAGCAGCATTGAGGGGCTCCCTCCACAGGGCTCAATCGAGGAGCTCCCTTGAGGGGATCCATACACAGAGGTCCCTCCACAGGACTCCCTCCACATGGCTCACTCCAGACCTACAGATCCGTGAGCAGCATTGAGGGGCTCCCTCCACAGGGCTCACTCGAGGAGCTCCCTCGAGGGAATCCCTCCACAGAGCTCCCTCGAGGGGCTCCTCCAATCACGTTTAGTAAAAAAACAAGACACAATGGGGCAAACTTGGCCCCGCTTTTTAATTCAAGCTGCAACCAGTTCCTATTGAAGTAAAAATGAGGGGGCCAAGTTTGCCCCATTGTGTCTTGTTTTTTTACTAAATGTGATTGGAGGGGGGGGGGGGGTTGTCCCAATTATGTCTTGTTTAAATGTACAGGACTTTTTTTTATTTTATAACCTTTATTTTATATGACATGTTAAGATGACTTGTCACTTTATTCTGACTTGCCCAGTATTGCACTTGTGAAATGTTTTTGGACAGATTAGTATACTGTATATTTAACACACACACACACAATCTTCCAAGATGTGACATGTTACATGAATTCTGTGTTTATAGAAATGACTTTTATCTTTCTTTATTGTTTGTTGTTTTGATATTGTTCTCCAAAATTAGAAACCTGAATAATTTCAACAGAGTACAATTTCCTTTTTAATATGTTGGTGCTGGCATGCTTTTGACTCAGCCAGCAATGTAAGAATTGTCCAGTCACTGAAGGGGATCTCTGTTAGTAAATCACATAGTGTTAACTGCAGACACAGAGTCCTTTTGTTGCTTCCAAAAAAGGTGTGGCATGAGAGTGTTAGGACCTGTTTCAGGGGAGTTTCATTTAGGAAAACAAATTCTTATCGAGGTGTATTGTTAAAACATACAAAGCGAGTTAGCCTGCACCAGGGTCTGCTTGATAAAGGAAGTGGTTAATAATTAACCCTCAAATCAGATGCTAATACATTGACACACCACTCCTGAAACACCACCTTTAAACATTTAAGCATAATAGTTTCTATATTTGTCAATTATTGATCAGATGTTATCAAGGTTTTAAAAAGTACTCCATCCCGAGGTAACTGTATTTTACTCCAGAGAATTTGATAGTCCATATTCATATTGTTAGAATATTGTATGTATGGTACTTTCAAAGGAGAGACATTGAGCACAGAGTTTAGGTGGCATTTTTGGAATGCAGTTTGACTAGATTGAGAGCAAATATGACCATTTATGGGCATTGTATGATATAAAGCATACACTGTGTATCATTATACTTTATATCATACACTGTATATCATTATGCTTTATATCATACACTGTGTATCATTATGCTTTATATCATACACTGTGTATCATTATACTTTATATCATACACTGTGTATCATTATACTTTATATCATACACTGTGTATCATTATACTTTATATCATACACTGTGTATCATTATGCTTTATATCATACACTGTGTATCATTATGCTTTATATCATACACTGTGTATCATTATACTTTATATCATACACTGTGTATCATTATACTTTACTTTTTAGTTTTCCTTTCTTTACTTCCTCTCTACCTCCGTTCTCCACTCACTGAACACTCAACCCTGTTGCAGCCAAAGCTGCAGGTCTTTATAGTGGTGAACGAGGAGTTAACTAGCTATTAATGATCTTATTATCCCTCAGCTTATTATGACTGTCAGCTATTTAAATAATCAGTAGCTGACAGCCCCGCATTCTCACAAGGTATTTTTAAAAACCAAAACAAATAATGGCAGCCAGCACCTCGCTCGTCCTGCCAAACATAATAAATCAAAACACTGGCTTTCCATCGTCATATAAAATACATAAATCATAATAAGAAGAATAAGAAGAATAAGAAGAATAAACAAATACAAAAATGAATGGGGCTTTCCAATGCTTACCTATGCTTTATTAAGAACATAAGAACATAAGAACATACGAAAGTTTACAAACGAGAGGAGGCCATTCAGCCCATCTTGCTCGTTTGGTTGTTAGTAGCTTATTGATCCCAGAATCTCATCAAGCAGCTTCTTGAAGGATCCCAGGGTGTCAGCTTCAACAACATTACTGGGGAGTTGGTTCAGACCCTCACAATTCTCTGTGCAAAAAAGTGCCTCCTATTTTCTGTTCTGAATGCCCCTTTATCTAATCTCCATTTGTGATCCCTGGTCAAAAAAGTCCCCTGGGTCGTCTATACCTTTTAGAATTTTGAATGCTTGAATCAGATCACCGCATAGTCTTGTTTGTTCAAGACTGAATAGATTCAATTCTTTTAGCCTGTCTGCATACGACATGCCTTTTAAACCCAGGATAATTCTGGTTGCTCTTCTTTGCACTCTTTCTAGAGCAGCAATATCCTTTTTGTAATGAGGTGACCAGAACTGAACACAATATTCTAGGTGAGGTCTTATAAGTTATAAAAATGAAACTACTAAGAAAGCAATGCAAGGTTTCATGTAACGAGGAAACTCTATTAATGCCCATGGAATACTGTAGTTGCTCCATGAATTAGGATAATGCACGTAAAGGACAGTCTTGTTCACCCTAAATTACTCCGCCGAGGAGAGTTACTTCCCTAGATGAAGAACCACATCTGCTCAGCAACGCGGGACGATTTGGAAAAATAAGATCCAGTCATTCTGTTGTTGGATTTAAATGAAGGCAAGGTAGATTTCAAAATTAGACAAAAAAAACAAAAAAACAAACACTGTAGCACTGAATACATTATTCAAAGCTAGAACTCTGAACTCATTAAAATACAGGTTCCATCAAGTCTCCAACTAGGCACATCAAATCATAGAGGTAGAGTGTGATGTTGGTGCCACTATTATGCACCTGTCTCCTACTAAACCTGCATAAGCAGTGCCCAGATATACATGGCTGCCCAACACGCCGGCATGACAGCAGACCTCGTACACTGAGTGGACCATGATGATGGATGTCTCTTGTGTTATCTGCAGAGAGTTGTGTGTTGAAGTGAAGGATCTCCCGGAGCAACCATCGGTGTCTCTGAGGGCGGAATTGGCGTTGGTCGCTCAACTCCTAGTTAAGATAGCCCAGCTAAATGCACAGGCTCAAGGCAGGAGTATTGCATCCCTGGTAGTCGCCAGAAGGCAGCTCTGGCTCTTGCAGGCGAGAGTTCAAGAGCCTGACAAGGCCCCATTACTAGATGCTCTTATTACACCGGGGCAGACGTTTGGCCCAGCGGTTGAGGAGATGCTACAACGCTCTGCTAAAGCCCGGGAGGCATCTCAGCAGATGGCGAAGATGTGGCCGCATAAGCCCTTCTAGCCTAAACACCAACAAGAGCACCAGTGCACGCACCTTGACGCGTCGACGCTCAGTGTATGCACCTCGACGCTCGGTGCATCGACGCCTCGACGCTCGGTGCACGTACCTCGACACTCGACGCTTTGCCGTTCGACCTTCGGGGTGTTCGGCACCTCGGTGTTTCATGCACGCACCTGACGCTCGTAGCTTCAACGCTTTGGCGCTCAACGCAACCCATCGGCACGCGACACTTCGGCGATCGGGGTGTTTAAGGATGTCTGGGTTCCACCGTTGCGTCACCTGCGAGGCAAAATTGCCGGCGAACGACCCACATGAAGACTGTGTGGCGTGCCTGGGACCAGAGCACGCCACGTCTGCCTTGGCAGACAGATCGTTTTGCGCATTGTGCGCTAATTTTCAGCCGCGGACTCTTCGCCAGAGGGTGAGGAAAGCAGTTGGGAGCCACTCCCCCTCCTTGGGGTCATCTTACACCCTGTCTGTCCCGCCGTCGTCTACAGCGACTCCGCCTGTCACACTGCGGATATCCAGGAGCCCCTCCCAGCTTACAGCTGGCCAGAGATCCCCAGACCATAGACGTGCCCGGGAATGCTCTCGTAGCCGCCTATCTGACCCGAGGCCCCTCTCCTCGCAGGGAACGCCCTCGCCGGTCACGGTCTCGCTCCGTGTCACCCCGCCGTAGGGGACACTCCCGTTCCCCTCATCGGGACAGGCGTTATAGGGACAAGTCAGGCGTGGCAGAGCTCACATCAAAAATGTCCCAGTTTATGGACGTGATGATGGGTCAGCAATCGCTGCTCATGTCTCTGACAAACATGGCACCACAAGCCACTGACGCACCGGTCGGGCCGATTGCCAATCAGCCGGCGTTTCCGCCACAGCCTCTGGCCGCCCAGGTCGTCCAACAACCCCAAGGGGTGTGGGACGTAGATGCCATCTCAAGGGATGCTTCAGAAGAGGAGCCTCTCCTTGAGGAGGACAGTGTGGAAGCTGAACTAACATCCCAGCACTCAGAGCAAGACACTGAGTTGGAGGTACTCTTGGGTCCCATCTTCCGAAGGGAGGTTATCACGACCGACGCTTCCAACCAAGGTTGGGGAGCAGTCTGAAATGGCTCAGGGACCCGCGGAGTGTGGTCAGGACCCTGGAGGTCAGACCTCACCCTCCGGCACTTCTTGCCAGTGCTTCTAGGCAAGCACGTGTTAGTGCGGTCAGACAACACCACGGTTGTGGCGTATATCAACGGCCAGGGCGGCCTACGGTCCCCTCACCTTCACCGGATGGTAACACGGATGTTGCTATGGGCACAACCGCGTTTGACCTCTCTGCGTGCAGTTCACCTACCGGGCAGAGTCAACTATGCAGCGGATCTCCTATCCAGAGGAGGCCCTCTTGCGGGCTAATGGCATCTTCACCCTCAGGTGGTAGGGCACGTTTGGGAATGGTTCGGCATAAGCGCCAAGTAGATCTCTTAAGCCGCAGAGACCACGCACTGCCCCCTATGGTTCTCGGTGAGGGACCTCGACAGCCCCCTAGGAGTTGATGCACTGGCTCACAAATGGCCGCCAGGGCTCCTATATGCATTTCCACCGATTCCAATGCTCCGTGCCTTCTTAGAGAAGGTCAGGGTAGAGCAAGCGACAGTGATCCTGATCGCTTCTCGGAGGCCTCGGAGGATATGGTTCCTGAGCCTGGTGCAGTTGCTGCACGGTTGCCCGAGGGAGCTTCCCCTGTGAGCGGACCTATTGTCCCAGGCCCAAGGAGGGCTTTGGCACCCAAACCCCAAGCTCATGCAGCTATGGGCTTTGCCCCTGAACGGGAGCGCCTGTCAGCCTTAGGGCTCTCGACGGCGGTGATTTCGACAATTCAGAGTGCTAGAGTGCCCTCTACTAGGTCGCAGTATACTTACAAGTGGCAGTTGTTTCAAGATTGGTGTCTGGCGGAGGGCCATGACCCAATATCCTGCACTATGGCAGTGATATTACAGTTTCTACAGAAACTGTTAGATGAAGGGAAATCTCCCTCTACACTTAAGGTGTATTTAGCCGCCATATCGGCTTGCCATGTACGCATTGACGGTTTATCACCAGGTTGCCATTTTCTGGCATCTCAGTTCCTGAAGGGCGCAAGATGCTTGCGGCCTCAAGGATGACCAGTTTACCGTCATGGAGCCTTGACATGGTGTTAGAAGCCCTTACCAAGGCACTGTTCAAGCCTCTCCACAGCGTGGATATGAAGCTTCGTGTCTATGAAAACTGCGTTTTTGCTATCAGTGGTATCAGCAAAAGCGGCGTGGGCGAGTTACATGCACTTTCAGTGCATTCTTCATGTACTCGTTTCGCAGGAGGCGGTTTTAAGGTCTCCATGCGTCCAAATCCGGCCTTTTACCCAAGGTCATATCCCGTTTCATATGAACCAACCAGTCGAGTTGATGGCATTCCATCCTCCTCCTTTTTCTTCCCCAGAGGAAGAACGGTTACACATGCTCTGCCCGTGCGGGCATTGAGGTGTTATATTGACCGTACAACGACTGTGAGGCAAACAGAACAGTTGTTCATATGCCATGGTTCTAGGACTTTGGGTCAGCCGTTGTCTAAACAACGCCTTTCCCATTGGATAGTGGATGCTATTAAATTAGCATATGAATCTGCAGGCCTTCCGCCACCAGGGCAGTTGAAGGCACATTCCACTATGGGTATGGCGACATCCTGGGCCCTCTTTAGAGGGTGCGGTGTCTGACATTTGCGCTGCAGCCAGTTGGGCTACACGCATACTTTTATGAGGTTCTACCGTTTAAATGTACTGGAATCCTCTGCTCAGTCATTGAGACATCCGTGTTACATTCTATGGCGCCCTAGTTGGCGGTCATATTGAGTATTGTCACAATATGGTGTTGATTGTTCCACCTTAGGACAGGTGTCATTGCGAGCATAGGCGCTGGTGGCGGTTCCGCATACGCGTAGATGTGTTGCCTACACAATTGCGTTATGGCGTAAGTCTGTCCTCCTGCCGAGAATCCTCCCTCGCGACGGCTTGGGTACACTGTTCCCATACTTGATGGTTATTTTCGACTTGAAGGGAGCGATAGGTTGCGGATGCAACCCGGTTCCCTGAAAGAAAAATAACCATCAAGCAGCGAATCGCTCGGAAGCCTTCACGGCCTGAAGAGCAAAGAGGAAGAGAGTCTCTGCGCGCTGCGTATAGTAAGCTCCCAGGGGAGCGGGCTTATGTAGCAGCTCGCGCAGAGGCCTATCGGCAGCTTTGCTATAAAGCTCAGCCAATCCCTACTGCCTGACGGCAATATCTCATACTTGATTGTTATTTTCTCTTTCAGGGAACCGGGGTTGCATCCGCAACCTATCGATATTTAGCACGAGTGTTGTTAAAATATATAGTTGTATTTAGGCACGGGAATTGCACAATCACTTCATGTGCAGATAAAATGTGTATTAATATGTGAGCACATGGATTGCACAGTTCACGTGCTCGGATTCAAGTGAATAATTAATTAGTAATTGAATCCCAGCACACCTGTATAAATAGCTGCACAATTCACTCATTCGGGGTTGTGTGTTCGTGAGTGGAGAACGGGTGTGGAGAGGAGAGAATTAATTAAGAAAAGTATACATAACAATTGCTATGCAAGCTGGCTTTTAAACCAGCACGATACTTGTCTGTTCGTTCGCTGTTTGTTTAGTGTTAGTCCGTTTTGTTTGTCTATTTATTTTGGCTCAAAGTGCTGTGTGCTGTTTTGTTCCACTGTTTTCATTTTCTGTGTATTATTAAAACATGCAAGCAAACGCTTTCATGCACCATTTCACCTCCAGTACTGTGTGTTTCTTCCGGGTCTGATGTCACCACTCAAGCCATCCTGTGACCCCGCCGCACAAACAAAGATTTTTTTCTGACGAAAGAAGATTAGACCCTCGCAAAA
The DNA here is from genome assembly GCA_030684275.1 of Acipenser oxyrinchus oxyrinchus. Lineage (NCBI taxonomy): Eukaryota > Metazoa > Chordata > Actinopteri > Acipenseriformes > Acipenseridae > Acipenser > Acipenser oxyrinchus. The sequence goes on along the minus strand of CM060261.1, from coordinate 13,591,412 downwards.
AGGATATTTTAAGATCAAACATCTAACTGCAAAAGCTGTACTGAGCATGCTCAGAACCAAAATTTCAAATCCCTATAATTTAGGAACAGATTAATATTTGAATCCGCATATCTAAACCGAACGAAATGGCCCACATCAAGGGATCTGACCAAAGGGACCACACATCTAAATTTTCGTGCAAATCCATTGAACGAGGTTATTAAAGTACAGAAATTGGGGTTTAACATTAAACTGCCTACTCAATATACTGTATATTCTTTAAGGTGTGCAGCCTATCACTTGTGTGACTGTTTTGTTGCCTAGTACAGCACTGAAAAGCAGTAAACATCCCTTTACTGTTCTGCTATTTTCTGGAAAGGATTTTATTTCACAATGACCAACTGGTAAAAGTGTGAACAGCCCCTGAAAATCCGATCAGTGTAAACAGTGAAAAACTCTCAGAGACATCCTCCAGCTGTCTGTATTTATACAAACCCTATTACCCAATTAAGTTTTACTGGAACTGACTGGACCCAATCCCACTGAGCTGCAACGATAAACTCCAGAGGACATTGCAACATTCCAGTTTATTAGACTGCTTCAATTAGTTAAATCCTGCAAACAACTCTGCAGACTAATTATTCTACAGGCTATTTAAAACATATTTCAACTTCTAATGTACCAATAACAATCTTATTAGAAAATGCATAATGTATACCTCTTTATCATTTTTCAAATATACAGCCATGGCCAAAAGTTTTGCATCACCTAGAATTTTAGGATTGAGACATAATTAAAAAAAAAAGTAAATGAACATAAGTAGATATTTTATTTAACATTGTGTAATCAAATAAACTGCAAAATGATTTAGCAAAAGTCTACTGGAAGACATAATAGTAGTACGGTATTTTAAGTTAGATTTCAAAATGTCAATTTTTTCAATTTTTGTCAGTTTTTTGTTAAGTACATGGAAAACTACAAAGCAGTTTGTAAACAGATTATTCACAGTGATTCACACTCCTCTCAAGGACTCCACTGTTAGCTCTGATTCATGTTCTGTTTTTATACAGTGTTTTTGTGTTTACTCTTTTAACAGATTATAAGTTTGTTTTTTAAAAGCTACATACCGGCGTCACATCAATTTTTGGTACTGGATAAGGGCGTCTGCTAAGAAATAATAATACTGATGAGTACTTGGCACACTCCATCTGTCTAGGCAATTTGTTTAATACATTGTTTTATTAGTGGTAAACTATTTAATATTAGGTAACACCCTGTAGTTTGGATGTGAAAGTACATGTTTAGTAAAATTACATTTTACTGTATCATTTATTGTGTATCCGATGCAGACAGTCACATGACTATGAATGCCCTGAATCTTTACTGATTGAAAAAAGAGCAATACAATTGTCCCTATGTCTAGAGAACAGCGAGTAGTATTTCATTCAGTTTGTGCATTATGAAGGGGATTTGGGTGGGTATTTATTTGGCAAGGGACAGTATATCACATTAGACTGGTACCAAATTTAGCACCAAAAATTGCCGGTAGACCGGTGACCCTATACTGTAGAGCTTCATCAAAGCCTTCCTTGTTTTCAACTCTGTCGGAACAATGTGTTGGGTGAGCTAGACTGATTGGGCCATGAGACAAAACACTGAGAGGCTGGACAGTAACATGAATGGGTGCTTTCCTCATAGGGGAAGTGTGTCTAATTACTGTGTATTTACATCACAGTTAATAAATACATGTGTACTTGCACAGCATTACAAAGTTATTATGCATAATTACAATGTCTTTAATATGTAAATATTTTATATGTAACTACACAATTGTTTCATACCTGTTTCTACTGCCTCTGATTAAGGATTGCTACGGATTCATCTTCCCTGCCGGGTTGAGCGATATGTTATTATTATTATTATTTGTTTATTTAGCAGACGCCTTTATCCAAGGTGACTTACAGAGACTAGGGTGTGTGAACTATGCATCAGCTGCTGAGTCACTTACAACTACACCTCACCCGAAAAATGGAGCACAAGGAGGTTAAGTGACTTGCTCAGGATCACACAATGAGTCAGTGGCTGAGATGGGATCTGAACCAGGGACCTCCTTGTTACAAGCCCTTTTCTTTAACCACTGGACCACCAGCCTCCTATATGAGTTGTTATTTTATTAGTGAGTTGTGTATTTTAAATGTTTATAATTCTTCATTTGCTTTTATATGTCTGCTTTGTCTTTCCATCTGCCATTCCTCTCTGTATCTTTATTTTTCTTTTTCTATTTTATTTTTCAGTTCAAGAATTGATATATTGTTATATTTTGTTTAATTTCTGTAAGTCGCTTTGGATAAAAGCATCTGCTAAATAACTAAATAATAATAATAATAATAATAATAATAATAATAATAATAATAATAATAATAATAATAATAATAATAATGATAATAATAATAATAATAATATCAGAAAAGGGTTAAGGTTAAGGTTATAGCTTGCAAAAAGATTTACACATTCAGTATATTGTAACTCTGCATAATAACACTGTGATTATGTGTAAGTACACAAGTATTTACTAAGTAACTACTATGTAAATACACAGTAATTAGAGACACTTAATGTAAAGTGTCACCTTAAACTGGATGTTTCTCATTGACACTCCTTTAATGTTAGTGCCAATGTGGCTAATTGCATTAAAATGTACCTTGTGTATTCCGTAAGTATAATCGATGTGCAGTATTTACCAGGACAATGATGTATCATTTTTTGTATTGCAGGTTAAGACTCAAGAAGCAGTTTTTTGGATGATTTAACAGATGGAACTGCATTTTCCACAGGGTAATATCTTTTTTTCATAGGTAATGTGTACAGTTTTCTTCCCGTGGGCCCTTATACCATACGACACAGGGCCAACTGTACATAATCTTATTATGAATCCGGTTTTAATTCAGAAAGAGCACAATAGATAAGGATGAACTGTCCACGTCTTGTTTAGAATCAGAATTGCCAGTAGAGGCGTTGTTACTGTTTTGTTTGTCTATGTTGCCACCTACTGTTTCCAGAGGAAGAACATTTCCAGAATGAGAGATAGAGAGCCTGCTTTACTGCATAGAAAAAAACGATTTAAAAGATTATAAAAAAACTGTTTAATTGTCCTTTTCAGAGAAGTACATACAGTAGTTAGATATAAAGAAAAAAAATATAATGTATTATGTAAAAATATAATATAATGTTTATAATGTTATGTTTATAAAGGTACAGTATATCCACAAAACACCTGTCATATATTTATAATAGGATAGATAACATTCTTTGTTATTGGTTGAATCTTTTTGATTTTATTCATATTGATATTTGAACTCAGACCACATTCTAGAACACTGATTATTTCACAGACTTGATTTATCCATTGTCATAGTGTTCTAGAGTGTTAGAGGCCTCGGTAACAGTCTAGAATTTCAATTTGTAAAAAACAGTTTAAAAATGATAAAGCTCATTTCTACTGAAAACATCAGCTTCAATTACCTATCTTAAAATATATAAACAAACAAAAAATACATTTTCATCACCAATGGAGAAGGTAAGGTATTTAAAGATAAAATATATACATTTATATTTTACTTATTTAATATTCTTTTTAATATTACTTCTAAGAATGTTTTAGTGTTTTATAGTTTGTAAAAAGCGCAATATTTTATGTTAACAGCTTTTCCCTCTCGTTAGTTTTTGTTTCAGAGATCGGATCTCCGGCGAGCAGAGGGGAGTGCTTCTCGACACTACGGCCTCCGCAGGACAATCACCCCAACAGACGCTTCAGGACTACTTTGTGGGAGTCTGCCCCAAAACCAGGGTGCCTGCTTCAGGAAAGCAAAGCTTCAAGATGGCCAGAAAACCTTCTGGGAAGTGGTCAGCGAACCTGAGGATCCCAGCAACCCCACCTCCGTCAAGCTGGTCCTGAAGATGACCAAGCCTGTTGAGACACCTTCTTTCCTCTCCAGGGGATGTGCTGTGACCCCATCCCTCAGCACAGTGAGCCCCTCAGACTGCTGTCCCATCAGGAAGCACCCCCAGTCCTGTGAAGAGGAGGCTGGGTTGTCCCAAACCTGTAGGACGCCCCTGGAGGAGCGTTGGGGTGAGGGGACAGGGGGCTGCAGCTGGAGCTCAGTGTCCTGGGACAGCCGAGGGGCAGCCGCTCAGGAGGAGGCTGGATATTGTGTCCAGCAGGTTGCCTCTGTCTCAGCAGAGGTACAGAGTACAGAAGTGTTTAGGAGATCTTTCTTTGATTAACACACTTTAATATTAAATAGCTTAATAAAAAGCTGCACGTGTTGCTATGTAGTTTTACAAATCCATGAATTTGATCCAGTTTTTTTTTTTAAATATATTTTTTAATTGACATTAAACTTACAAACAAATTACTGTCAACAATAAACCCTTGTTTTCATTTTCAGGACTGCTGTGTGGGGAGTCTCACTCCACGCCAGAGCCCCAGCCTCACCAAGAGAAACCCTGCGGAGAGCCAGACAACTTTCTGGGAGGTTGTTATCAAGCCTTATGACCACAACAACCTCTCCTTCAAAAAGCTGGTCCTGAAGATGGTGAAGCCAGCAGCTGCACCCTCTCTGGCTTCCAGGTGTCCCGGAGGGACCCCAGCCAGCACCGGGGACCCTTTCTGTGGCCAGCAGGACGTCTCTGTCTCTGTGGAGGTACAGTGTCTAGTGGGGCAGTGTGTAGGTTCAGGTGGGATCTGTGATGGGTATTTATAGAGAGAGAAACACACACTGAGCACACAGTTACTATTAACACATTCATGTGGTTTGATCCTTTGGGAAACATCTGTCCATCTGTATTATTACTAAACCCCACTGGGAGTGAGGCAGCTACAGAAAGTTAATGCATTTTGATGAAACTTAAGATATTACACCATTCTAACTCCATAGATCCAGTTCTATCAAATAGTGACATCACTGGTATGAGTGGAATGAAATGACATAATCGCCATGTAGTGACAACATTGCTTGTTTGTTGTTGTACAGTAATACTGCTGCACTGAACTTACATTTTTTTAAAAACAATTTGTACCTGCTTCTTTGCTCTGAAGACACTGCTGGGTACGTAGATCAGGTGACAGCTCTGTTTCAATGGCCTGTTGTGTCTTGTTCCAGGTGAAAGAGAGGTGCAGGAAGGAAGTGGAGCTGCAGGGGGAGCTGGAACACCTGCGGCAGACAGAGGGCCTGGAGGAGCGCTACATTAAGAATGCTGCTGTCATTCCAGACCTGAGGTCCAGAGAGGAGGTCCTGGAGCCAGGCTACAGCCTCCCTCTGGCCTCCACAGCAGCAGCCAGACACCCTAGTGGGAGGGATGCGCCCCTACAGATCCATGGAATGAACGTGGAGGAGTACCGCAGGGTGTACAACGCCGTGGTGGAGCCCATGCTCCAGACCTCCTCAGGAAGCCCTAGGCGATATAGCCTGGCGCTGGGCCGGCGGATCAAGCAGAGGCTGTATGAGGCCCTAAGCTGCCCCAGCCTGCAGGAGAGTGAGTACCCAGACCGGAGTGTGTGCTTGAGGGAGAGCTCAGCTCGGGGGCACAAGAGACACGCTCCCACCATCGAGGTGGACATCAGCGAGGAGCCACTGCCCACTACCTGCTGCTCAAACCAGCCACCCCTGAAGAAATGGAAAACACATATTGTTTAATTTCATTTACTTTGCTTGTTGATATCTGTGATTTGTTGCTTTAAAATATATATATATATATATATATATATATTTGTCTTTAACGTGTTGAATTTTTTGCTGTTGTAATCCATGCTGGATGGGTGCAGAAGTCACACTTTTAGATGGACATTCAATTGTCATGAAACATGTTACATACATTTTAATTCCAACTTTAATTAACTGAGCGGCTCAGAGCGAGAATTTTTCCGCTTACTCGGCTCACTGATGAAATCTACTCTAACACACTCTGAGCTGCTCAGGATGAGCGGAATTGAGCATACCTTTTAGTGGGTGCCTTTGCTGAGCTGCTCTGAGCTGCTCAGATACTTAGCACACCCAGCTAGTGTATATACAGCACTGTAGCCTGTTAAACACAACTTGAACCAGAGCCCCAAGGCAATCCATTTAAACTTAAATATGCACACCATCTCTTGGATGTGTAATGTCCTTCCTACCCAACTTTAAACTAATCTTAGTTTCAGTGCTGCTGTGTGCCGCATTCCTCAGGCAGCACAATGCACACCAGAGTGGGTCAATGCAGTGCTGCGATAATGCAGTGATGTCATCCACTAATACAAACAGTGACATCATCTCTGACGTCATTAAATCTGTATCTAATCTCCATTTGTGACCCCTGGTCCTTGTTTCTTTTTTTAGGTCGAAAAAGTCCCTTGTTGAGGTCCAGTGGTTAAAGAAAAGGGCTTGTAACCAGGAGGTCCCCAGTTCAAATCCCACCTCAGCCATTGACTCATTGTGTGACCCTGAGCAAGTCACTTAACCTCATTGTGCTCGGTCTTTTGGGTGAGACGTAGTTGTAAGTGACTCTGCAGCTCCGTAGTTGTAAGTGACTCTGCACCCTAGTCTCTGTAAATCACCTTGGATAAAGGTGTCTGCTAAATAAACAACAACAAAAATACAGATCTTTTATACCACCACCTTTTACCATGCTTGGGCTGACTTTGCCAACTTTTCTTCCACAATATAAACTCCTTACTTACTATTGCTTCCTCAGAAAAATACATTTATTTGATTCAGTCTGTTGGTGTTTCTGTGTAAGGACAAGGTACTCCAGCAGAGGGCATCCAAAGTTTGAAAATCAGGCTGAAAAGGCAGCTGCCAATAATGGGGCCGTGTGTGCAATACAGTCGTCACCGGCTAAGAGAACACCCCTCGGGAAGCAAGTGAAGTGTGCTTATATTAAGTGTTCTCTAATACGGAGTGAGCCACCAGGCACAATATGAATCAATCAATAAATAAATACATATACTTGTCATGACACACGTGCATCAACATATGAAATTAACTGAATAAGTAAAAGCAAAATAGGCAAATACATACATGCCAACAGTCCCTATATGGTCAGGACAGTCCCGATTTCCTAGCAAATGTCCCGATGCATAGGAAGAAAGTCCCGATATTTACCAATAGAATAAAAATCATTTATTTTGCACAGTAGAGTTAGTGAAAACCACACGCTGTGCTCTTCGTGCGGCTGACACATCTGCTGATCACTAACTTATACAAAGGTAAGAACACTTCATTATGTCTATTCTTACTGTCATGATGGTAGTGTCGTGTTGAGTTGGGGGGATACGTCTATTATATGACAATAAGTGTTTTTTGCGTATGACCCCTCCCATGTGTATGATGCATATGATAAAATAGTATTCTATTATTATATTTATTGTTGGAAATATTGAAACCTCCAGTTTAACCGTGTCCGATTGACTATTTTTTCTCCAAAGCGGAAGAATATACAATAAAATTGTTCATTTTTAAAAAAGGAATATTAAAAAATGTTTGTTTTTCTATGTATTATTGTGCCTCCAACCCAACCACAGCCATATGTTAATGCAACACAACCAACGCCCTGTCGGGTGTTACCACTTACAAAATAATAATGTAACAGACAAACTAACATTAATAAAACTAAGCAAAACTTTTTCGACCTAAAAAAAGAAACAAGGACCAGGGCTCACAAATGGAGATTAGATAAAGGGGCATTCAGAACAGAAAATAGGAGGCACTTTTTTACACAGAGAATTGTGAGGGTCTGGAACCAACTCCCCAGTAATGCTGACACCCTGGGATCCTTCAAGAAGCTGCTTGATGAGATTCTGGGATCAATAAGCTACAAGCAACCAAATGAGCAAGATGGGCAGAATGACCTAGTCTCGTTTGTAAACTTTCTTATGTTCTTAATCGCTATGTACTATTTAATTAGCTGGTGGGTGTGTTTCGGGCTATCACAATAGCAGAGTCAAAAATAATGGGTGTTACTTAGGGTTAACTTAAAGTTAATAAACTAACTGTCAAACTAAATTAACACAGCACCCACACACACGTTACAAAATGCAGAATGGTGAAGCAACTCACCAGAACGGGAAACGCCAAATTGCTTGGCGACTTGTGTCTGATTCAGGTTTTTTTTCAAAAACAATTTGTGTATTAAGAGAAACAGCGGTGTGTTTCGCTGTTTGTTTACGTGCCATTTTGTAGCGATGAGGTGCACGCGTGGAAATCAGAATATAAAACAATTCAATGATATGACGGCGGTTCTGGAAATATTTAATAAACCAATCTGTGTCCCACAAGACACTCTTACGATGACAAGTCACTTTTTTACAAAACAGTTCTGTATCTGTTGTGAACGAATAGCTATCGGTGCCCAGAAGGTGTTCTTTAAAGCGAAGTTTCTGTTCCTTTAGCCGGAGCATTTACAATGGGAAAAATCTGATTCACCACAAGGGTGTTCCCTCAGCAGGTGTTCCTATACGTGGAGACGGCTGTATATCACCTGTTTTAAAAACAGATTTATCACCATACTGAAATATAATGGGAGTCAATAGTGACATATCACTTCACTCATTATTATCACACTGCTGTTAATATCAATCATATCTATCAATCATGTAACTCATTTTCCACACCACTAAATATAGCTTTGAGAAACCATTAAAGTATATGACTAGCAGGTTTTTTTAATGAAGTTGCTGTACAGTATTGAAGTGTATGGTACTGCAATGTAGCATACAGAATACTGCAGTGTGTGTGTTTACAGTTTTCTTATGTCTTTATTTATTAGTTATTAATGAACAGAAATACATGCAATGCCATGTTTCAAGATGTTTAAGAACCCATCAATGAACAGAATGCCTAGTTGTTAAATGCTTGAATGGGCGGGGACTCATTTGTATGTTAGCGGAAAAAAACCCACCTGGTAAATATTTGTGTTTTTTTTACACTTGGCCCCATATGGGGGTCGTATTTGTGGTCAGCTGTGCTTGAAGTGATATAAAAAGAGCTGTGTTTATAGCTGCATCACTGTATTCATCCAACCTTTACGTAGCGCCACTGATGCAAATAATCAAGCAGTTCATTTACCACAAGAGCTCAGACACATAGTCCCTTCGTTTGAGAACGCCATGCCGATAGTTCCAGAGGTACATACGCAGATCAAATAATAACACACTGGCAGTTATCAGATGTGATTCATAAGGGATCAGACACACTCAGCAGCCAAATATTTGAAAGCAAACTAATGAGGAGCTGCAGCTATTCCGGGAGGATGCATTACAGGATTTACCACAATATCAAGTGCATGGAATGAAAATGACATTCCCAAAATGTCACCGTTAGTCACCGTTAATGGAACTTGCATTACACATTGCGGTGTACAAAGCACTACATGCAGGCTACAAGCATCCCAAGATCTGACAGCAGACAGCAGTCCCTGATACAATAACCTATGCACACCAACATTGTCAGCATATTTGAAGTTTTGAAAACAGGCATACAGCAGTTTATAAAATGAAATCCTGTAGAGTATTGATCATTTTCACAGTGTGTATGCTTTTTAAAGGACTCTAGTTCCTAGTGTACACATCTGGTCCTCTAACCTTCCTTCAGGTATTAATCCGTATATTATGCAATGATGCCTAAGTAAGATTTGAGAACAGCTGATCTAAAGCATTTTCAGTGTGGTTCTGCCGTCCCATATAAAAAGCTTCCCATAGTAAAAGCATGGCAAAGTGTAATGCATCTTAGAGAAAGCACTGTAAAGAATAGCGAGGTATGGTAAAACATATACAGTAAATAAACAAGGTAAACTATGGCAAATGCATTGTATAACCATGGGAAACACTACAAAAAGAAAGTGCAAAAGTACCGTGGTAAACTTTTATAAGGGATGTTGGACACAAGGATGCAAGAGTGTAGAGTTATAACTTATGCAGCGAGTATACAAGGAGATAACCATCGTCTAAAAGGACAAGATGTTATACTAGTGAGGGGGACTGTTCATCTCAGGCACTCTACTGTACATGCGCCCTGTAGCTCTAGCTACAGTATGCTAAGCCCTGAAGAAATGCATGAGCAATGCATCCAGGTGAGTCTACTCACCGAGCCCTAATGGAAGCAGTAATGGGTGCAGCATTCAGACATCTCCATGACCCTGTGAGGATCTGGGGTTGGTTCTAGTCACCTGGAGGGACTTCCATCGTCTGCAGATTTACAGAAAATGTGTATAATTCTGCAATAATTGAAAATTTTGACTCTGTCTCACCAAGCTCCCTGGTTATCATCTTAGAGATCTGAAGGTTTCAAACAGCATCTGACTTGGTCTAATTGCTTTGCTGGACTCCGTTCTAATGACTGGGATGGGCCCTCCTTTCTCATTAATCCCATTGATCAGCCTCCGAGTCTCTGGCTCGTTTAGACTGGATCGAAGGGCTGCTGTGATCTTTTTTCAACAGTTCTAAAATAAGGACATTAATCCGACAGACGACTCTGTGTGATCCAAACCTCCATGGACTCCAGATTCCAGAGGCTGTTTGTGCAGCTGAGCCACCCAGATTGTGCAGACTGCCCAGCAGAGATGTCCCACCACACGCTGTCTGAGCCTTGGGAAGCCTCCTCACTGCTGTGCTTCTGATATAAACCTCATTCCTGGATTGCCAACTTCCTTGCGGCTCCAGCAGATCCAAAAGAGGATTGAAAAAGAGGGACACCTAACCAGTAATTATTCTTTATTCATAACATTAACCGCAACATATTGAGTTTCTACAATATATATTTGTTGCAATATCTTAATAAATTATTAAGCAGGTTTGACTGACTGTAAATGTATTTCCAAAAATGGCAGAGAATGTCCAGAAGTATAACACATGAGATGCCTAAAACAACGCAAACAGGGAGTCTGTTAATAAATTAAAAGACAGAGCTGTTTAGAACAGTTTTGAATACACTGCTACTAAGAATGCTCTGGTTTTCATTTACATTTCCACACCTCCCTGTATTTATATAAAGAAGCATTTTTAGCAATAGTGTGACAGTCCCTTTTCCATATTCAGCAGGTCCGCTACATGCATGTAGACATCGTAATACAGGAGAATATTTAACACAAAAAAACAATAAAACATGCACTTTAAAAGATCAGGTTTGTACAAAGAATCGTACTTAAATATGTGAAAAACAAGCTTGAATCCAACATCATTATTAATGCTAAAAGCTATATAAGAGCATTCTCTGGAGCACCAGTTTTCAAACTTTTTAGGCTTGTACCACTTTCCAAATAATCTAGTCTACCACGTACCCCCATCTGAGACAGGGTTATAACATACCTATGAAAACAGTGAAAAAAATATGGCCTTTTAAATTACTAGATTAAGTACTTGCAAAACCTCTTAACTCTTAGACACCAGAAGCCACTAACGGCTTGTTAGAATAAGGATAATTAGACTGCAAGCCAAAACTGTACTTCGGTTTCAGATTTGTCATGTGTTGCAGGGCAGATTTCAGTAAAACTAAGCCTTGGTTACTAAACAATGCAGCCATACACAGAGTTCAAATCAGCATGAAGTTTTAACATCTACTTTAGTGTAATGGAAATCTGTATTTTAAAAAACAGCTGTATTGATTTCTGGCTCACAGGGAAGGAGGAGGGGCTATTCAGCCAAGTACTGTAAGTACTGTTAAATGGAAAAAATAAAATAAAACAAGTTAACGACGATGCAAATGCACCAACTAAAAATGCACAATATGTACAATTATTTCAAAACCCAGATTCCAAATATGCCGAAACGAGTCCAAATTAAGAGTCCAAAAACAGGTTATGCTTCTGAAAAACAAAACTAAGGTTGCAATTTAAAACAAAATCAGAAAGCAACAAAAGTCATGCATGTCTTCCAACAAATACAGAAGTGTAGAGAGAAAACAGATGGGACATAAAAACAAGTTAAAAAGCCATTATTATATAGGCAATAATTTCGCACAGTTGTGAAGAGGCAGGTAGGCAGAGGATTGTAAAGACAAATGCTGCTTTAAAGTTCATCCCAGAGATGCTCAATGTGTTGATTGTGGTGGCCAGGGAAGATGCCTGAAGTCTCTGTCGTGCTTCTTTGATCGTTTGTGTGATTCTAGCATGGTGCATTATCGCTTTGAAAGGAGCAAGGATCTCTACAGTGCTGGGATCTTATGTCACAACACATGATCTACCTAACTTATATTTCTCATTCAGGGTGATGCCAAACAGGTCCCACTAAAGTAGCCAGACAGTGGAGTCGTTTAAAAACCTCTATGTGGTCATTCTCATCTAGCGAGCAAAATGTTAGCAATCGAATGTGAGAGAGAACACTGGAGCATGACTCTTCCTTGGAGGTTGCTGGTTGTTTAAAGAAAGAACGCTGCAGGCACTTCAGCTTGCTGTGTGAGAGCAGTTTCACAGTTGATTGGAGCAGGGTAGGGTTCTACTGATCATGTGATCAGCCCGAGCAACTTCCCATTCATGGCTATTTAAAATGCTCAAAATTCTAAGTAGTCTTAAGTAATTTCTTATTAGGTCTAGAATACATGAAAATGGCTACAGTCAGACACAGAGACAGCCTGTAATAAGAGAGGAGCCGTGGCACTGGCTACAGACACAGAGACAGCCTGTAATAAGAGAGGAGCCGTGGCACTGGTTACAGTCAGACACAGAGACAGCCTGTAATAAGAGAGGAGCCGTGGCACTGGCTACAGACACAGAGACAGCCTGTAATAAGAGATGAGCCGTGGCACTGGCTACAGTCAGACACAGAGACAGCCTGTAATAAGAGAGGAGCCGTGGCACTGGCTACAGACACAGAGACAGCCTGTAATAAGAGATGAGCCGTGGCACTGGCTACAGACACAGAGACAGCCTGTAATAAGAGAGGAGCCATGGCACTGGCTACAGACACAGAGACAGCCTGTAATAAGAGATGAGCCGTGGCACTGGCTACAGTCAGACACAGAGACAGCCTGTAATAAGAGAGGAGCCGTGGCACTGGTTACAGAAACAGAGACAGCCTGTAATAAGAGAGGAGCCATGGCACTGGCTACAGTCAGACACAGAGACAGCCTGTAATAAGAGAGGAGCCGTGGCACTGGTTACAGACACAGAGACAGCCTGTAATAAGAGAGGAGCCATGGCACTGGCTACAGTCAGACACAGAGACAGCCTGTAATAAGAGAGGAGCCATGGCACTGGCTACAGTCAGACACAGAGACAGCCTGTAATAAGAGAGGAGCCGTGGCACTGGCTACAGTCAGACACAGAGACAGCCTGTAATAAGAGAGGAGCCGTGGCACTGGTTACAGACACAGAGACAGCCTGTAATAAGAGAGGAGCCGTGGCACTGGCTACAGACACAGAGACAGCCTGTAATAAGAGAGGAGCCGTGGCACTGGTTACAGTCAGACACAGAGACAGCCTGTAATAAGAGAGGAGCCGTGGCACTGGCTACAGACACAGAGACAGCCTGTAATAAGAGAGGAGCCGTGGCACTGGTTACAGACACAGAGACAGCCTGTAATAAGAGAGGAGCCATGGCACTGGCTACAGTCAGACACAGAGACAGCCTGTAATAAGAGAGGAGCCGTGGCACTGGCTACAGTCAGACACAGAGACAGCCTGTAATAAGAGAGGAGCCGTGGCACTGGCTACAGTCAGACACAGAGACAGCCTGTAATAACAGAGGAGCCGTGGCACTGGCTACAGACACAGAGACAGCCTGTAATAAGAGAGGAGCCGTGGCACTGGTTACAGACACAGAGACAGCCTGTAATAAGAGAGGAGCCATGGCACTGGCTACAGTCAGACACAGAGACAGCCTGTAATAAGAGAGGAGCCGTGGCACTGGCTACAGTCAGACACAGAGACAGCCTGTAATAAGAGAGGAGCCGTGGCACTGGTTACAGACACAGAGACAGCCTGTAATAAGAGAGGAGCCGTGGCACTGGCTACAGACACAGAGACAGCCTGTAATAAGAGGGGGGCCGTGGCGCTGGCTACAGTCAGACACAGAGACAGTCTGCTTTAGTCACAGCTTTGCAAGCTCCTTTCAGACCTCAGACCTGTGTGGATCTCTCAAGCCACACTGCCAATTATCTTCCACTGGGTTCTGGGACTATTGTCCACTGGGGCTAAGTTAAAAGCTCCATGTTCCAGATTTGCATAGTTTCTATCTTTAATTTGGACCCCAAAATAAACTGAAGCATATGTGCATATGCTGAATAATTTAAGTTTTTGGATATCACTGAGACATAAAATAAATATGCTAGTTGCAGATTTGAATGAAATCCCTCTTTCATGATCGATGCTGGTTGAAATAATGATGTGTGCTGAATATAAATTCAGAAATGTGACATCCACTCATAATGTTTTTAATGCTGGCTTCAGTTATTATATCAGCTTGAAAATAAATCATGTAGGAGCATAATGCCTTGAAAATGAATTTCAAAGTTCTTTTAGGCACTTCAAGTGGTTTTGGGGTCCTTTCTTTTGAATGTCCAGTGGTTGGGGTATGGAGAGAAGCTCCAAATTCATATTTCACTATCTTAGACAACTTCAATTGCCAGCACACAGTATCTTAGACTACTACAATTGCCAGCACACAGATTTACTATCTACAGCTATGACCACAAATGTTGCATCACCCTGTAGAATTATGTAACCTGCTGAATAATTTTACATTAACATATTTGCCTTACATACCGCTTTCTAGTTTTCCATATACTTAACTAAAAACTGAAAAATGTGACATTTCAAAATCTGACATGAAATACTGTACTATTATTATGGCTTCTGGTAGACTTTTGCAACATAAAACTAATTGATTACATGATGTTAAATAAAAGATCTAAATTATGTCCATATAGCTTTTTTTTTATTGTGTGTCAATCCAAAATGCTTGGTGATGCAAAACTTTTGGCCCTAGCTGTATAACTACTAGGCACTCAATAGTACTTGATTTAGATTTACTAAAAGACCTGTTGTAAATTCAATGACACACGACAAGAAGTCTTTCTTAGTGTCTTCAGTCGAACAGAGTGAATCAGTTCAAACGTGTCGTTGAATTTACCAGGTTTCTTCTGTATTTTCTATTTCAACACCGCTGAATCTGTTGCCTCTTCTATTCCCCTCTACTAGCTTTCCTTCCTTTCTTCTTTGCATTAGCAGCAATAAGATCAGACATATAAGACAGGTTCAAAAGCATGGCATGGTCCTGGGCTCTTTGCTGCATTTCTAAGAGAGGTTTCACTGTTTTTACTTTGGACAGCTATGAGATGCTAACTTCCTTTGTGACTCACCTTTTGACAGATAAAACATCTCCTCCAATCAAGACGTGATGTTGAAGAGTGGGCGGCTCTTACTTCATGAGGCTCTGCGTCAGGAGCACAATGGGCAGAAACAATTTCCCATATTTTAGTTGCCTTGTTCTTTACCAGTCGTTCAAGTAATGTTTTATTTGTATGTTTTATAGCAATTTTCATGTCAAAAGATTGCTGTGGACTCATCAAGGTCAGTAGTAATCCTATTCGAAAGTTCATCTTCATAGCTTCGCAAAATGGCTTTACACCTTCCGACTCAGCCTGTCTTAAATGTTCATTGGCGTTGGACTGACATATGGCACATCTGGACCAATCTGTGGTGATACATAGCCACTTTTTGGCTGGAAGAAGCTTCAGGTTTAGTGTTGCTTTTCCTTTAGCTCTCAAGAACACAATGCATCTACAACTGACAACCTGATGCTCATAGAATTCTCACAATTCAAATGCAACATTCTATATCTGGTGATTCCCAGAATACAGAAATTATTTTCTGTACACATATCTATCAATTTCATTTTGAAAAGACAATGTAATACAATGTCTATCACATGCATTGGCAACCTTAAAACTGACCATTTTAAAACATTTTCAAAAACAGAACATATAATTAATTATGAACAAAATAAAATATGATTTATGAATTTCTGACAAGTAGTATTCACAGACCACTGGCAAATATGGTCCTACTCACTCTATTGAATGAGCAGAATTTTGGAATAAATGTAGGAAGTATGTGCTTCTATAAAAAGGGTCCTAGCTCAGCCCTGCCACTGATCTGTCACTTACCCCCTGCCTCATTTTGACCCCCAGGAGCCTCTCTATCAGGCTGACATAGGTGAAATTTTATTCCTCTCGAGGGCAAAAAAAAAGTTAAAATCTTGACTTGGGCCCCAGACTATCACCACCACGACTATCAACCCAGAAGACAAGATTCACTAAAGCAGCAGCAGCAGCAGCAGCAGCAGCCTTGGACAGTGTCTATAACTATGAAACACTGAACAGTGCTAGATTTAGAAATCCTAAAACACAACTAAAATGCCACGACAAACAGCTTTTCAATCGTCTTCAAATCTAGCTCGCTTGCCACTGAATTTTTGTTTGTTTTAGTATTTCCAAGCCTTGTACAGCTAATTAAAAGTTGGCAAGTGAACAGAACGATGGTATAATAAGAGCTGAACCATCCCACTGCTCTACACTGAGCGTAATAAACCCTGTGGGGTCGAATGACCTGTAACACAGGATATGAACAGGGTGAAGAGATCAAGACTTGTAGTGTTGAGGCAGGAAACACTGACTTCATCCCAGTGAAAGGAAAGCAAAAACGTTTAAGAGCAAAACTGGACCAGAGTGTTGTCATTTGAACCGGAGAGAAAGATTGTCTTAAACACCTCTTTTAAGAGGAAGTACAGTTTCTTCAAATGTTATTTTACTTCCTTCATTTTCTTTTTATTTCCCTTACTATTTTATGGTGGTCATCATTCTGAGTGCTTCTAGTTTATGTTGCCATGGTTTTGAGACGCCTTGGGTTTGTCTGGAGAATCCTAAATCCCTGCACTGAGCAACCTTCCTCATTCCATGCAGATCATGTGACAGCGTGGCTTTCAAACTCTTCCAGGCACACGTACACTACAGTACATGTTGTATGTAGAGAGTAGTGGGGCTGGCAGAGTTGAAAAGTCACATGACATTTGAAAAGTCACATGTCACACTGTCACATGATTTGATTGGAGGGAGGACGGCTGTTTACCCCCAGCACCTAGGATTTTCCAGGCAAGCTCAATGAAGAGATTTAGAGAAACATGTTCATAAAGTATTGTAGCAACAGAACACAGAAGCTCTCAACATGTTTGCCAGCAGCAGAAACTAAAACAACGTCTCAAGCTACTTGCTCTTTGAATATTGTAAAAGAAATATGAAGCCATTGTAAAACAGACTTTAACTTAACCAGCCAGGCAACGTTATGATTCATTTTCCCAGGATTTATTTTGTATATTTATTCCGAGAGAAAATATGAAACAGGGTATTTCCTTCCTCTATGGGAGTTTCATAGTTTAATTAGAAAGCAAATAAAATGGTTTTACTCATGACTAGAACAAGTTTTACTCATGACTAGAACATGCTTAAACAAATATCCCCTGGTAATACCAACAGCTGGACTGTACTTACAGCAGAGAGCAAACCCTGCATTGTGGCTTGAAATGAAATGATTCTTAAAATGTATCCCACAGTTTTATGAAAATGTAAACATCTGTATTTACCGTTTGAGGACTAACTAAGTAAATACAATACTAACACAAAATAAGTCCTTCAAATCACTTAAAATATAGGGACATAAAGAGAATGAAACAAATAATTAGTCCACAAAGGGCAAACCAAAGACTGCATTCCCATTAAGTGTGATCCTTTATTTGTAAAAAGCGTGTTTAATCATAATAACGCTTTCTGTACCACATACATTTTGTATTAGTAAAAAAAACACAGTTTTGCTTAAACACATAGAAAAGCAGATTTACACAATACATTAATTGGCACTGACAAAATTTGAAGGAATACATTTTTTTTGTTAACTTTATATAAAAGTTGAATCAATTTCCTTGTTCATGAAAAAAACAAACAGACAACATAAGAAAAATGAATTTAAAAAAAAGATACATTTTTTTTTCCAGGGCAGGATGTAATTGGTTATGTAGATTTTTCCCAATCAAAATAAAAAATTTTAAAAAAATCTAATATGATTAAAATATTATTTAGTAAATTAATAAATTGCAGATCTGTCCCTGATCATCAGCACACCAATAACACCCCCAATAACTGCAATACACAATATTATAAGCTTTCTACATTTCAGTTTAAAATTTTAATATGTGTAAAGCAAGTTTCTGAATGCAACAGTATATTCATAAAACATTAGAACACTGGCAAATGCAATGTATTTATCGGTACACTAATGCTTATAAACTGTCCATAATCACGAATTAGCCACTAAAAAGCAAGGTGTCTGTGACAAATGTAGACCCAGAACTTGTACATAAATCTGTACATACTCTAATTAAGCATATTTATAGTTATGTTGTATACCTTAAAATGCTTATCTAATAGGAAGGTGAGCTTCTATCCTGAGTTTGAGCCCACAAAACTGAGTTGAAGTTTATCACAAGACTGCTTGTACAACTCAGTTTATATCGTTGCATATTCTTATTGTTTTTTGCAATGAGCTAAACCCTACACTGTATCTAGCAGGATATATGCAGGAGTTGCTTCGTTCATATCAAAGTGAAGGGACTGAAATGTTACACTAGTGGTGAGATCTCTTTTTCTTTTTGGTTTTTAACTGAGCTGTTGATGTCATCCTATTATCTGTATAATAAAATGTGCTAACACACACTTGTGTCTCAATTTATTATTCTGCATAAACAAACTCAACGAAAGATTTAAAGTTACGAAAATAAACCTTTTTTTTCCAAACTTAAGTCATGTGAAAACTGAGCTCTGTTACCAGATTTAATTTTTGCAGAAATATATGCCAGTGCTGCAAAAGCTGTCCATGCCTTAGCAGAAAAGCTAGCTGCCATTACGCACTGCCCTGTTTTGTACATGCATTAAGAAATATTAAGTGAAGTTCTCATATTTACAGTACAATTCACATATAGTTACACACATACACGGGAGCCAAGAAAAATCACATTTAAACAGTTCCACAGCTTTTCGTCATGTGGACATGTCACTGAACAAAAATGGTGCAAAGCCAGCATGTAGTACCACTGCATTCCTGTCTGCAGCCGAAGTTCAAAAAACAAACTGCTGTCGACTCTATACCCTGCAGAGCCCGGAGAGGCTGATTTTCTGATACCCTTTTGACTGAACTATTAATAGCTGTCAGACCTATGTACAGTAGAAGTCATATTACATGAACTTGATTACAAGTCTGGTTTATCTGCACGTGAAAGAAAACTTGAATTAGAAAGCTTTGAACTGTGCACAATACATGAATCATAAATCACAGCTGAAAAACTCAAGAAAAGAGAGGAACAGATCAAAGTTTATTATTATGTTGTCATATGGCACACAGGCAAAGCCTCGTGTCACGTGGAGCTGAGAGGTGAACTTTTCATCACAACAAATTCCATTTCCAACACAAAGCTTGTTTGTTCATAATTCCACATCACTGGGCTTCAGAGTCTTAACGTTACCAATGAGTAACAGGTAAGACACGATTTCTGAAGTCTCTTCTTACCCCACACACAGTACAGCACAAATAAACCACGACACAACAGTAAAAGAATGTGCAGCATTGGACTAACCCCCTAGTGTCCCATACTGCAATGGCTCAGAAGATTGAGTATTGAGATATTCCTAAAACTGCTGGCATTATATATGTACAACTGTTTCAATCAGAACGATAGGGATGAAACTCAGCAAAGAGTTTGAGTTTCTGTTCCTTTGCATTTCAAAGTGTTTGTTCCATTACTTTTGCACATAGTAAGAGGAGTGAGTCTCACATTATAAGACTCCAGGGTCTAGTGTTTTTTCATGGATGAGCAAATTGTTTAGCTAAATGGCATACTGATTTTTATTTAAGGCTGGGTTAACAATTCTTGAATCTGTTCATGGAATACTTACCATTTATATATATATATATATATATATATATATATATATATATATATATATATATATATATATATATATATATATATGTTTTATCTATTATTACTATTAGCCACTTTTTCACTTGTCCCCCTTTTTCTGTGTTCTAGATTTGGTTTTGTATACAATACTTTCTGATATATTGTACAGACAACGCAGATTAAAAGAAACTGTTTCTTCCTGGTGTCTGATTACTTCCCATGTGGGAAGTGATGTCATACTAGGAAGCAGCAAAGAACCTCACCTCTATAGCGTTATATATACATATTCCAACCTGAAGAGGGCAGTGATATAGTAATACCGCTAGTGCTAATAAGAACTACAAAATATACTTAACAATTATGGTAAGCACTCATTTAACAGCAGCTTATCCATAAATGTAAACACTTAAGCCTTGTTTGTGTGAACTGCAGCTAGAATTAGTACACATTGACACGGCATATATATATAGAACCTTTGTGTATTTCGGTGGGCTGGAGCCAGGTCTCCTACCCTGTGTCATCTAAAATATCTGTCAGTCAACCTTTAATTATCTGTCAGTCACCCGATTTAAACTGTAGCCAGATTCCTAATTCTCATCTTGCTTTTCAGTTTTTGGTTACCACGCAGACTTGCAGCCCCAATCTTAACCCTTTGCGGTCCTATGTCGGACCTGGTCTGACATTATTATTTTCCCTTTCCGGTCCAATGTCGGACCCTGTCCGACATCATCAAAAAGACGTAAAAAACAGGTCTCTAGTCATTTTTTCTCCGGAAAATGCCGCGAAAACCATTCAATGACTGAGTGAGACTGATAGGAGCCGAGAGAAGCTGAAATAAAAGGGGCGGATCTGAGCAAAGAAAGAAAATCACAGACATTTGTAGAGCTTTTTTGAGATGTTATACTAATAAAATAATGACTTGGATCGCATTATTGAGGAATTTGGTGATAAAACGAGTGATCAGGAGATGATTTATCGGTATGCACTACTATGAAGAGGTATGTGAAAAATACAGTAAACAAGGGGTGGGGCGGGGCTGGAGATGCAGTACTGAGTGTCCTGTTGATATGCAGTGCCTTTTAAACCTGTTTTACTGTGATAAAAATACTTTTAAACAGCGCATCTAAAATAAACTGCGCGTGTGAAAATAAATTGGACCTGACGCGCCTGAGATGCGCTGAATAAATGGACCGCAAAGGGTTAAAACAAAACCTTTGTTTTCAATCGGTATAAAATGACTACTCACCCAAGGCATCTTTCGTTGTCATCTGACTCAGATGAATACATTCTTTCTTCTTCTGGCTGTCTTCAACAAATAATCCACAGAGAAAAAATAAAAAAAAAACTTTTAAAGAAATCCACCCGTCCTGCTTCTCCTCCACATGACAATGTTGCTGCTTCAATCCCTGCTTATCCAGCTATGCCCGCTGCCATTCCTCTTCACCGTGCTAAATCGACAAACTTTCAAAAAGGATCACCCACTGAAACAGGGTGTGATCGGGCTGCTTTATTTGTTTCATACTGCAATTCCATATCAGACGAGTCTGTCTATTCTCCTCAAACGACTCAGCAGAGATCCAAACTAGTCAGTTCACAAGCTGCCCCAGCTATATTGCAAGCTTCTCTCACCTACGATTCAGCATATACAACCACTCAGCTTTCAATTTCATCAGATCCTTCCTCCCATTTGCATTATCAGATTTTTAATGATATCAACCAACTCATTCATCCCCTATCCACCTCCATTCCTATAGTATCTGATCGCTTGATGCTCTTGATAACAGGATCTCTTGCTTGGAACCGGCAGCCGTTACATCCAAATCAGTAGAGCACCGGCTGCAGCGCTCGCCTCTCCCACTGCTTCAGCCACGCCCACACCTGTTCTCAAGCAGCCAATCTTTGGCGATGGCTCTACTTCAGGATCCTCTGCTGTTTCAGTAGTTAAATGCTCTCTCTCCTCAACTGAGATGCAATATTATCGAACGTAAAGACATTAATTTGGTCTCAATTCTTATTGTAACCTCAGAATTTCTGCATCACAGGGTAGTTGACTTTGGAGATCTGTCTGTTACTCTAAAATCTCGGGATCTTCGGCTGTGTAAAAACGCACTCTTGGAAAATTTGTGTTTGTTTTTTCTGTTTTTCGTGATCTCCTTTGTGAAGTTTATGCTCATCGATGACAGGAACTGGACTTATTTAACATTGTTGATCTCTCAGTCAGATATGGCGGTACCATTTTTATGAGTATCATAAAGCCTTTTTAGCTTCTCGGTTAGCATTGGACAATACAGTGATTGACTGGTCTCAACCCGATCCTGATCGCTTTAATAGATTCTTCAGCAATCTCTATGCTAACACTTGCAGTTTGTGCTTCCACCACCCTTCCTACCTCTGATGAGGAGACTGAAGAGGAGGTTGCTTTTGGACACAGCCTCAAATTATCTTCACCTGCTCTTGACAACATTTGTATTTATTTATTTATTTATTTTTAGGACTCGTGCATCTGCAGTTTCTCCTATTCATTCTTCAGCTCTGCCTGTTTTTTCAACAAGCAAATATTCTCATGGAAGACCCATCAAACATTCTGGCGGCAGACAGCTGTGCAATAATTTCAATTCCTCACACTGCATTTCTAAAGGATGCTGTTTTTTACATATGTGCAGTTTTGTGGTGATGCTCATTCAGGTTCCAACTGCCCTCTTTCATCTAAATGACATTCACTTTCTTCTTACATCTCCTCCATCAGCCTCTCTAGCTGAAGCACTCTTAGAACTCATGCCTCTCTTCTCAGCAGTCGGCGTCCCCCTCTCACAGGGGAAACCCATCAGTCCAGTTCACACTCTTGAGTTCCTAGGAATAACTTTGGATACTATTCGATTGAAGCCTGACTGCCTCCCGATGAATTGGAACGCATTCGCTCCCTCATTCAATCCTTTCAGATCTCTCCCCTACAGCACTGGAACGGCCTTTCTCTGTTTTACGATAACTTCAATGCTGCCCCCCATGACCTCTCACTCCATACGGATGCTTCTTCTATTGGTTTGGTGGTATTCTCTAAATCAATGGTTCTCAGATGTCTGGCCCCCGAAATAAAAATAATAATAAAACAATAAAAAAAAAAAAAATCTTCCTCCAGAGTTTAAATCCCAGTCTTACTTGAAGTATTCTCTATTGTCGTTGCAGCTTATCTTTGGGGCTCATTTTGGCAAATCTATCTTAATCTTTTGTGATAATCAATCTAGTTCATATTAGTAATAAAGGCTGTTCCTCTTCCCCTCTAATTATGCAAGTTCTTCACTGGGTAGTCTGGATTTCAGTTATTAATACATTTATTTTGAAAGCCCAACACCTTCCAGGTATCGCTGATAACACTGCTGATGCTCTTTCTCATTACAGATCGCACAATTCAGATGTCCGGCTCCCTCAACTCAACCCATTCCTCCATTCAGCAAACTGGCTTTCAACTTTCAACATTTGAAATCTTCTGTCTCAGCTCATTGTAAAGCTGTCCTTCCTACCCCATTATATTCTCCCATTCATTCCATATAGGTGCAGCAACATCAGCAGCCAAAGTTAAAATCAACCATTCTTACATTCGCTCTTCACTCCTGGATATTATTTCCACTCAACAAGTATTGCTAGCATGCCCGGAGTGGGGGCCATCTCTCCACCAGAGGTTTCCTCACACAAATGCAGGTTTTTCAAATATATATATATATATATATATATATATATATATATATATATATATATATATATATATATATATATATATATATATATATATATATATATATATATATATATATATATATATATATGAGGCTGTGTGGTCCAGTGGTTAAAGAAAAGGGCTTGTAACCAGGAGGTCCCCGGTTCAAATCTCACCTCAGCCGCTGACTCATTGTGTGACCCTGAGCAAGTCACTTAACCTCCTTGTGCTCCGTCTTTCGGGTGAGACGTAATTGTAAGTGACTTTGCAGCTGATGCACAGTTCACACACCCTAGTCTCTGTAAGTTGCCTTGGACAAAGGCGTATGCTAAATAAACAAATAATGATAATATAATTGCAATTAATCAAATTTGTAATTAATCACAAACTTTCTTTTCTAACTAACACTTTTCTCTCTTCTTTGCATTGGTGGTGCAGTTGCGGGGAGCCGGGGTCCTCTTTTGGGGACAAGTGAAGCTCACTTCCCAACCGACTACGCTGAAACGCCTTCCGAGAGGAAGGTTCCTGCTGCCCATTCTCCTGCTAATCTATTCATTTGCACCCATGCCCCTCGGAGAGCAAGCTGCTCCCAACTTTCGTGCTAGTCATTGACTAACTTAGCGAATGTGGCTCTTACAGCTGGGGGGAGGAGACCCCTGGCCCTCTTTATGTGTTTATTTCTTATTCTCTTTTCCAGCGCTTTTGTTCAGCCTGCGTGTAGATCACAAGGCTCTCCATGCGGCCTCTCTTGACTAGATTACTCAGTTAGTCAGGGAGACCTTGGTTCGTCTTCCTATTCTTCCTTATTTTCCCTATGGGGAAGTTCTCGCTTCCCGGCCTTGGAGGTCGATCGGTTCAGCCTCAGCGAGGACGGTTCTCCAAGTAGACAAGAGGAAACCCTATTCTGTTACTAAGTCACAAATACTCTGTCTTTATTCTTGTTGTCCCTTATGCAGGCCTGGCTCCTGCCTCGTGAAATATATATATATATATATATATATATATATATATATATATATATATATATATATATATATATATATATAGTACTGTGCAAAAGTTTTAGGCAGGTGTGAAAAAATGCTGTAAAGTAAGAATGCTTTCAAAATAGACATGTTAATAGATTATATTTATCAATTAACTAAATGCAAAGTGAGTGAACAGAAGAAAAATCTAAATCAAATCCATATTTGGTGTGACAACCCTTTGCCTTCAAAACAGCATCAATTCTTCTAGGTACACTTGCACAAAGTCAGGGATTTTGTAGGCATATAGTCAGGTGTATGATTAAACAGTTATACCAAACAGGTGCTAATGATCATCAATTCAATATGTAAGTTGAAACACAATCATTAACTGAAAGAGAAACAGCTGTGCAGGAGGAATAAAACAGGGTGAGGAACAGCCAAACTCAGCTAACAAGGTGAGGTTGCTGAAGACAGTTTACTGTCAAAAGTCATACACCATGGCAAGACTGAGCACAGCAACAAGACACAAGGTAGTTATACTGCATCAGCAAGGTCTCTCCCAGGCAGAAATTTCAAGGCAGACAGGGGTTTCCAGATGTGCTGTCCAAGCTCTTTTGAAGAAGCACAAAAGCGGGCAGCGTTGAGGACCGTGAGGCGCAGTGGTCAGCCAAGGAAACTTATTGCAGCAGATGAAAGACACATCATGCTTACTTCCCTTCGCAATCGGAAGATGTCCAGCAGTGCCATCAGCTCAGAACTGGCAGAAAACAGTGGGACCCTGGTACACCCATCTACTGTCCGGAGAAGTCTGGTCAGAAGTGGCCTTCATGGAAGACTTGCGGCCAAAAAGCCATACCTCCGGCGTGGAAACAAGGCCAAGCGACTCAACTATGCGAAAACACAGGAACTGGGGTGCAGAAAAATGGCAGCAGGTGCTCTGGACTGATGAGTCAAAATTTGAAATATTTGGCTGTAGCAGAAGGCAGTTTGTTAAGCCGAAGGGCTGGAGAGCGTACACGAATGAGTGTCTGCAGGCAACAGTGAAGCATGGTGGAGGTTCCTTGCAAGTTTGGGGCTGCATTTCTGCAAATGGAGTTGGGGATTTGGTCAGAATTAATGGTCTCCTCAATGCTGAGAAGTACAGGCAGATACTTATCCATCATGCAATACCATCAGGGAGGCATCTGATTGGCCCCAAATTTATTCTGCAGCATGACAACAACCCCAAACATACAGCGAAAGTCATTAAGAACTATCTTCAGCGTAAAGAAGAACAAGGAGTCCTGGAAGTGATGGTATGGCCCCACAGAGCCCTGATCTCAACATCATCGAGTCTGTCTGGGATTACATGAACAGAGAGAAGCAACTGAGGCTGCCTAAATCCACAGAAGAACTGTGGTTAGTTCTCCAAGATGTTTGGGCCAACCTACCTGCCGAGTTCCTTCAAAAACTGTGTGCAAGTGTACCTAGAAGAATTGATGCTTGATGCTGTTTTGAAGGCAAAGGGTGGTCACACCAAATATGGATTTGATTTAGATTTTTCTTCTGTTCACTCACTTTGCATTTAGTTAATTGATAAATATAATCTATTAACATGTCTATTTTTGAAAGCATTCTTACTTTACAGCATTTTTTCACACCTGCCTAAAACTTTTGCACAGTACTGTATATATATATATCCCACACAATGCACCAGTGTTAGGGTAGACATTCTATGTGGTTAATGCACTTCTACTAAATGACATCAGTAGAAATGCATAGTTACTGCAGAGTTACATTTAAGTTTCTTGATTAGCTGATACAACATATTTAATAAAGAAAGCCAGCAAAACTTTTAAATACAGATAAACAGTTCATCTAATTATGCCTCCCCCATTTTTTTTTAAATAAATAAATACTAATATCAAATGCCCATTTTCTTCTTTCAGAATTACCCTTCCTTCTCACCTTGAATCTATATCATAATCCCTCTATTGGTAATTATAACCAGAATAGTCCTTTATTACATGTCTATCATATTGAGTAAATCATTCTGCACTGTATCCTGGTATTTTAACTGAATATTGAATTAATGGATGATGCATTCGAACGATGTGTATAAAAACACATGGGTATGCTTCTGTTTGTGCGCAGGTAAACATGCAGATCAACAGCACCCTTGGGAAATAATTGATAGGAATGAAATAAAACATATTCATTCCTTTCTTAAATTGGAAAGTATTTTTGGTAGTCTGGATTGAGGAATAGTTTTAAGACACTTCATCAAACTCCTCAGAAGAAAAGCTTCTGTTTTTTCATCCATGTTGCCTCTTTACACCCTGTAAATGTTACTTTTTTACTTTTACTTCCTTAATGTAAATCCTGCCTTTTATTTTCAAGTTTTATAAGTTGTTATTCTGATTACAGCAGTAGTTGGCTCCCTGGTCTACTTTAGACAATTGTTTAAAAGTGTTAACCAAACATCCATGGTTATTTTCTATGGTTTCTGCTCAAAATGTGGGCTTATATCACTCTTCATTTTAACTAATGAACTTCAATTGTATTTAATACGATTCTGGGGAATACCAAGCGCTTCTTGCAGCAGCACTTTAAATAGATACATATTTGGAGAGAGAGTAAATCCCTCACTATTTTCATTTTTAGCACTACTCACAGAAAAATTGTTTTTCTGTCCAAAACAAAACATCCAGAATGCATTTGTTCTCAACCCCTGCCCTGCCCTGTCATGGCATGTCACCCACAGCCAATCAGCACCCTACATGATGACCAGGGAACCCACACAGGAGTCTATGCTGAATTCAGAGGTGAACCCAAGAACCAGGCTGAGGTATTTACCAGAACATACTATAAAACATGAGAATAAAGAAGCAGACATGATGCAAGAGATTAGTAACATTTACAGGAAAAATTACAGCACTAAAAACTAACACAATTTACAAGATCCAACATTCAAATGCAGGGATCTTTTATTATGCCTTTTTGGGTAAAACAGAACAGATTAAAGAAAAAAACCTGTATTTGCTGAGAGTTTTAAGCTTTGATATTTAGCTTGCAGCTCTGATTCTTGGTAGTTTGCGAGAATCACAGTATCCCAAGATAGTCAACGCAGTGTTTGCAAATTAAGTCATTGGGGACTCCATCTCCCATCAGCCTTTTAAAGCAATGAACAGTCGCTGTGTCTCCAACAAGCCATGTGATTACATCATTCCAAAAAAACATAAATGAGAGCTGACAACTAATGTTCCAAGCTGAAAACACTCACACAATATATAAAAAATGGAAACACCTGGGTAAATGAGGGACATCAAGTATATTGAAAGCAAGGGCTTCCACACAGGTGTGGCTCATGCGTTAATTAAGCAAATAACATCCCAGCATGCTTTGGGTCATGTATAAAAATGCTGGACAGGCCTGGTTGCCTATAATTATGGCTAGCATGGCTGCAAGAGGAGACCTCAGTGACTTTGAAAGAGGGGTGATTGTTGGGGCGCGTTTGGCAGGAGCTTCACTGACCAAGAAAGCTCAACTTGCTGATGTTTCATGAGCAACGTTGTCTAAGGTGGTGTCGGCATGGAACTCCGAGGGAAAGACATCATCAGCAAAGGGCAACAGTGGACGAAAGTGCAAACTCCAGGATCGTGATATCCGTGCATTAATTCGAAATGCAAGGCAAAACAGGAGAGCAACTGCAGATCAATTGACTGCAAATTTCAACCTGGGGCGCAAGAAAGAAAGTTTAATCAAAGACGGTCTGCCGAGAACTCCACAGAGTGGGATACCATAGTGGCCCAACGCCCTATTAAGTGACTTTACATTGGTGTTTCCAATTTTTTGTCCACTACACACACACACACACATATATATATATATATATATATATATATATATATATATATATATATATATATATATATATATACACACACACACTCACACAAACACAGGTTTCCAATGAAGTGGGGTTATTTCTTAATTACTGTAATGATTTAATATTTCCAGGAGTTAACCAAGTACAGTGATATACATTATGCTACATCTGATAATTATATGCAGGGTTATATTTCAAACGTCAATAGAGGCTACTCCATGAATGTTCAAGGAATTATCCGGCGAATAAGAAAGGCCAGATAAATTATTGTAATATTGTTTAAGGCGATCTTCATGAGTGAGATAAACACAGCAGCTCTCCATGTACGTTCATGGGCTTTTCTGTTCATATAACAGAATAAGTACCATGTATGGAAAATAAGTTTGACCGTAAATTAAACAGCTGAATTCAGGAAATTCAAGCTCAACATCAATTTGGCACAGTGCAATTTGCCCAGCTATTCTGTCGTTGGATTTTAATCAAGGTAGATTCTAAAAAGCTACTTCCTATATTTCACCCCTTGTATAATGATACTTCTTTCTTAAATGTAGGTGGTTTAACTCAAATGCTGGTCATGAGTTTCATCTCCAGTATCTATGAAACAAAGGCGTGTGTGAAGATCTACACAGGTGGATTACTCAAAACCACTTCTTAGAAATAAGACAGAACTGCTCTTGACAAAAAACATTCTCATGGTGATACAATGAATGAGTTTAGCGATTGAAAGAATATACATTACATGTTCAAGTCGTTTTTTATACAAAGCAAGTATGTCTAAATGTCTCTACAAATCCTAGCGCTTGTGAAGGTGACAATCTCCCAAAAAACTGCTTATTTTTAAAAGACAAAAGAAAAATATCCCAAGAAGTTGCTCCAAAACATTATGATAAGAAAATCAACACATTTAGACTCCTGACACTATTTAACAATAACACACAGTTATTTATGTTTTACTGGATTAGTCTGAAATGTATTAAACTGTTCTAGGCTGCGTCTGTAATAACATTCTAGAAAAGTTTGATGCATTCAGAACACCATGTTATCCAAACAGTAAATAACTGCCCAGTTAATTCTTTGTAATATGGCCTGCTGTATCCGGTAGCATTGCTCGAGATGGGTACCAAACGTAGGCCATTCAAAGAGCCACGTGTCCAATGAAGAAAACCGAGGAAAAACACATATTCCAAAAAGTTATTATACAGAGTAAAAATAGAGGATTCTGTACTTCCATCCATGATAAGAGAAACCATTCATACACTGCTTATGAGTCGTACAGCTGATTCCTCAGTTTCATGTGCTGCTGAAGATATGCTGACCAGAATATGTAGAAATGAGAACCAATCCAATGAGCTAGCTTGAAATGTCTCTGCTCAAGAACTCTGTATTTCTATTAGCAAAAATACCATGCAGGCTTGTCCAAATCCATCGTGGGATTATTATTATTATTATTATTATTATTATTATTATTATTTTTTTTTTTTTATATATATATTTTTTTCAACAGAAGAAGGAAAAAATACCAGGCTGGAAATGTTTTCTTTCTTTTTTTTTTTTTTTTGAGAATTCTTTTAAACATTAAAGTAATTCTTTTTTTTATTTTGTTTTGTTTTTTTTACATTGGTGAGGTCTTTTACA
The DNA here is from genome assembly GCA_030684275.1 of Acipenser oxyrinchus oxyrinchus. Lineage (NCBI taxonomy): Eukaryota > Metazoa > Chordata > Actinopteri > Acipenseriformes > Acipenseridae > Acipenser > Acipenser oxyrinchus. The sequence continues at coordinate 13,561,275 of CM060261.1, read as the reverse complement.
TTTCGTTGTTTTTTTCTTAAATATGTTCAGTAGTCTCAAAAGCCAGATTTTGCTCTCAAAGTAAGGCCCAAGCCTCCTTGGAGACGCACATCAATTCACATAGTATAACCAATAGACTAAATTGAAAAATCCAAACATTATAGGAAATATGATTCTCGACCACTTGTCAATGGTGCTGACGTCAGCCAGGTCAGGTATTTTTAACTTCAGCTTGGACGAGCGCCTTCGCAGACGGCAGTTAGCACGAGTGCGGGCAGCGCTGCGATCGAGAGTGGCCTGTCCAAATCCATCCCGAGCAGCCAGCTGCTTCCTGAACTGGACCCCGGAGCTGTCCACGGACATGACCGAATTCCTGGAGTCACTCACACTGCTGGCCACTTCGGAGGGCAGCGCCTCATTGTTAATTTCCAGGGTAGTAAGAAGAATGTTTCCGTAAGGGTCAACCTGAAATACAGACACAGGAAAACATCAGCACACAAGCCTCTAGTCTAGTGCTGCACTACACTGCGCTGACTGCTTTAACAATCCAGTGCTGCACTACACTGTGCTGACTGCTTTAACAATCCAGTGCGGCACTACACTGCGCTGACTGCTTTAACAATCCAGTGCTGCACTACACTGTGCTGACTGCTTTAACAATCCAGTGCTGCACTACACTGTGCTGACTGCTTTAACAATCCAGTGCTGCACTACACTGTGCTGACTGCTTTAACAATCCAGTGCTGCCCTATACTGTGCTGACTGCTTTAACAATCCAGTGCTGCCCTACACTGTGCTGACTGCTTTAACAATCCAGTGCTGCACTACACTGTGCTGACTGCTTGAACAATCCAGTGCTGCACTACACTGTGCTGACTGCTTTAACAATACAGTGTGGACTACACTGTGCTGACTGCTTTAACAATCCAGTGCTGCACTACACTGTGCTGACTGCTGTCAACAAAATTATATTTCTACTTAAAATAAACTAATATGGTTGATCATTATTATACAGCTGTTTTGGCATCAAACCTTACAGAGTACTTGTTACTTATAGTTCCATAATATTTATACAATATTTTGCAGTAAGCTTGCTGTTTGTTTTGCATTTGAGATTATAATTTTTTTGTTCCAAAAAAAAAATCATCACTCAGTTTCCCTCCAGTGACCCCCACTCTCGCGGTGTGCACAGCATGGGGGTCCGCGTAGAGGCAGGGTCTGCCGAGGCTATGTAGTGTGACGGAGCCCCTACAGCCCTAAGGAGCTCAGGCATGGGGTGTGGTGAATTAAGCAAACATGGGAAATTAAAGCAAGGGGAAAGTGTTGCCAGTTTTATTTCAATGGTAGATTTAAAAAAAAAATGCTTTACGTAACAGGTCCCTGCCCTCAATTAGCTTCAGAACATCTGCCTTCAACTTTTCATTTCTTTTAAGTTTTCTTTTATCCTCTTTGGATAGTAGCAGCCCTAATACTCTCTGACAGGCAGGAAATCTTTCCCACAATTTCAGTAGAGCCGGGTGCTGTGACGTGGGCTATTTGTAAAGTAAAACTACAACAAAAATCACTGGAGAAATGGAAAGTTCAACTGTGCAATGATACGGCGAACAACTGAAATGGTACTGAAGCTAATAATGGGAAGGGAGATGGATTACACAATGCTGCTTCAGAACAATATGAAATACGTTAAGTTGTTGCTGTTTAACTATTTGCTGAATCTCAACCAGAACTACAGAAAGATTTTTTAATGTATATACCCCAACTTTTCTTTGTTCTTCGAGATACAGATTCCTTCGTTGTGAATATGACCTGATGGTGTTGGTTTGATACTGCGCTGAAATGGATTCCTTTCAATGTTGAAAAAAAAATGAAAAAACATCAATATTAATATAGAGAAGCAATGAAAAATGCAATAAAAAATAAGCATACATGAATATCATTACTATTTAAAGAGAATTATTACAAGAAATAGTTTCGTAAGCATGTGCACATTTGTAGTGAAACGGAATCAATTAGAATTAAATACAAAATGCTTGGATAAAACCATAGAACAGTGCTCCTCAAAGCTGTGTCTGTGACCACAGTATTGTGCCTGCAAGGGTTCCTAAAATAATACAGTAGAATCTCAGAATTACGAACACCAAACGTACGAACTAACCGCTCTACTGAACAGTGTGCAGTGCAAACACAAAGGCACTCCTATACGCGGCGTGCTGCTCATGGAGAAGGCTAAACTACTGTACCAACAAATGTATCCAGACAAAGGTGAGGCAGATTTCAAAGCAAGTATGGACAACTGGGAACTAGGAACATTTTAGTTTTAAACAAAGCACAGGCTTCATTTTCAAGCCAAAGGAGGCTGAATGAGCAAGCTGCATGAATGCATTTTGTTTAAAATAAAATAAAAACAAGCACTACATTAATGCATGTTTTCATTTACATTTAAATCTGTGTTTTTGCAACAATGATAACTTAGATTTAGCCTTTTTTCCAGGTAATGTTTTAAAGACTTTAGAACCATAACAATATATATTGCATTATTTTATTATTCTCCTAGTTGAGGGTGTAGATAGCAGGTGTACACATGTGTTAAAACCGTTGAGACACAGTCATTTCAGACTTACCAGCAACCTCCATTCCCAAGGGGTCCTACTGTACTGCAGTAAGTATGTATTAGGAGGGAAACTAAAGTCATTACAATCTACCACTGTGCTCTCAATCTCTGCTTCTGTGCCATGTGATACATCTGTCATTTCATTTCCTTTTATTTTAGGATTTGAAATAAGCAGTTAGAAGAAGAAAAAAAATCCCCTCAACCTTATGAGAATCACACAAATGTGCCTGTGGTCAAAGAACTTTGAGGATCACTGCTATAGTGATGTCATACAAAATATGGCAATAAGGCAAAGCAATGGAGGATGACATCAAGGGTGCCCATGGTGTGTTAGATATGTATTGCTGGAAAAAGATTTAGATCTGCACTTTCAATACCCTTTGCATTAGAACACTGTCTAACTCATTTGAAATGATGGATGTGTATTTTTAAGAAGTACTATGAACATATTATAGATATTTACTATTAAAGCACAGCTAACAAAAGAATTCCAGTAACCAGTAAAACAATCTCACATTTCCTATATGAAAGACAACTACATCAACAGTAAACCGTTATTCATTTAAAACTAACATTTACCAAAGCTCTTGTAAACTTTCACTCCTGCACTTAGAAGTCACATGATTGGCGACTGAAATAGTTGCATTCTGGGAGTGGACCTCAAATGTTGGCGATTCTTCTCAGTTACAAAGCACTGCTCTTTCTGTGTTTTCAATTTCTCTGTGTTCATTGTAAATGAATTTACGAGAGCTTTGGGATGATTTTGTTACGGCGAACTCTTTCATATTGGAAATTGAGTTACCAACGAATTGATATTAATTTATATTAGGTTAGAGTTATTGGAGCTATTTTCAAAGCTCTATGTTTCAGTCAGTATGTGGTTTAAACCCCCACAAAATCTGCAAGCTTCACATTTTTCTCCTTTTTGAGGGTCCTGCAAAAGTGCAGAATACCTCAGGACAGTATTTACTAAGCAGTTCATTTAATCAACAGTGAAAAAGTGAGCTAGTGTAATAAAGCAGCAAACAAATAGACAAGCCTACAGACCTGCTCTCGCAGGCGCTTCTCTTCATAGCGAGGCCGCTCGTTGTTTGCCTTATTCAGCTTCTCATTTAGTTTCTTCTGCTGCTGGGGGCCCCGGCCAAAGAAAACGTAGTTGACGAAGGCGTATTCGAGCAGGGCCAGGAACACGAACACGAAGCAGCCCATGAGGTAGACGTCGATGGCTTTCACATACGGGATCTTCGGGAGAGTCTCCCGCAGGTGGGTGTTGATGGTTGTCATAGTGAGCACCGTGGTAACACCTGAAATCGTGAATGAGAATGAACCCCCCTTTACATACAGCAAAAACACAATCGCTAACGCTGTAGTTTAACGAAGAAAGAAGTCAGAATATTATTGCTGAAATTCAAGTCATCTATACAGTATTATATGGAAAGTGCTTTGGTCTTTCCAACACTTTAGGGTCCGCCTAATGTTAAAAATTCTGCCAGCGACCTGGCCCTTTAACTAATTTTATTCAGGCACTGTAAAAGACAGCCCTGCTGGTGATGCACTGAGCAGAGCGACAGCTTCAAAACGAGGTCCTATTCGTGTATTTCCGGTGTCCCAGGAAAAAAGTAGATCAGGAAAAAAGTTGATCAAGCTCTAGAATTTAAAGGGGAGGTTCCATTGTTTCTAATGTAAACGAGCCTAGGCTAGGAAATATGTAAATCGAGCCAGGAAATAAGTAGATCGGATATATTAATGAACAATAAATAATTTAAAATTAACGTTGTAAGTATAATTTATATCAATTAGAAGATCAGATTTATTCGGCAGTATGCTGCTAGATAAGATGATGTGAATATCGCTTTAGATCCTATATATTAGCCTAACAAAAAAGCATAATTTAAAATGACTTTTGTACGTATAATTTACTTTAACATGTAGATCGGATATATTCGACAGTATTACGCTAGATAAGGGAATGTGAATATCGCTGTAATATATATTAGCAGCAAATAAATAATTTAAAATGAATTGTATGATGGTACATTTCTGATTGTGTATTTCTGTTTGTGTAACAAACGTTAACTAGCAAAATGTGTTACGTATTGACATTATTTTGCATTTCTGGAGGTGTTTTTGTTTTGGGAAGCACTACAGGATGGACAGCAGGTATGCGAGCGATTGTCCAAAAGTTAAAGCATGAGTTTCAATCATGGAAAAAATTAAGCTCCATGCTGCGACATTACTAGGCCACGGTGCAGATCAATCACACGATGTACTTGAAAAACGTTGCTTATACAGTATTATTATTGCATTTCAATTACAAGTCTGGGAAGAAACAATACATGAATTAGATAAAAACTAAAGAGTTAACGTCTTTGCTAAACCGTGGTAAATACCTGTAGTTCAATACCAACCAAGATAGCTATTGTAAGAAACAGAGATCATACAGTATATGTAGGCTACTGAATATCAGCATGATTTTAAAAATGGTAAATTCCTGTAGTGCAACAACCATGTAAGACATATAAAGAGAAAGAGAAATAGTATATTTAACTAAAGTGATTTATCACGATTTAAAATCATGTAGATATACACATATATACTGTATGACCTCTCTTCCTCACAAATCTTATCCCTTAGTAATACGATATATTACTGCAAGGAATACAATTGTCACATTTACAAAGAATATGGCATTTATGTTAATGTATTGTGTGCAAACAACATGAGTTTTAAAAAAAAAAAAAAATTTAATTCCCAACCTGAGAACACAACACAATTCCTTTCTAAAAAAAACTTTCGTATGGCTATTTGTGGTTAATTTTCTTCACCCTATCCTAATTTAAAAACCACAACCCTTAAAACCTTTTTTTTTTTTTTTTTTTTAACTGGCAGTGGTATGCCTACGTTTTGCCACGTCTAAACTGTAGTAAAGTTACAGTTATACCAATATTACAATATTACAATATTACAATATTACAATAATACAACCTTGTCATCAGATTATATTACTGAAACATTTTAATTTTGATTAAAGATTGACAACATTTTGACGTGTAAAATAATTTAATATATAAATAAATCTCCGCGATCACACATAAACTACATCTGATTGACAACGATGTTATAGAAACATAAAAAGACAGGGATTTAAAACATTTTACATATAAAGAGCCGTCGATCACACATTTTAAAGTTCATACGAAAACACAGTGGCACGAACACACACCAACATACACAGTCTAGTAAATAAAACGGCCAGATAAAAATAAAAAGCCATGCAGTGAACCTCCCCTTTAATCAAACTGTAGCCCCGCCTTACTTTTGTCTATTTTTGCCTTACTGCGCTTGCGCGATCAACTTTTTTCCTGGTCAACTTATTTCCTACGACACTGGCATTGGACCATGTCAGGAGAATGAGAGTGTTTTGCAATGTTACTGATGCGCTATAAGACAGACCTACACCTGCAGTAAACCAACATTTTCAGACAAAATCTTTACAAAAGATTTTCAGTTTTTTTGGTTGCTTTTGGTCCCTTTTATATATATGGCCATAATTCCTTTATTTATTATCCAGTTTGTTCAATTTTTTCCCCCATGTTCCCTACATGTTGAAGTTTCATTGGACACAGTCAGAGTTAAGCTGGCCATGCTAAAAGACATTTTATAAACAATAAATAATAGTTTTTTTTCTGTGGTTTTCGTTATCTGTACTAAACAGGGTGAGTCTCAGACTGTTTAAGTTTTTTTAATGGAAGTCTAGTGTGTGCACATTCAATTCATGGATGACATGTACCTGTAACCTTTATAGTTAAAGAGTTAGAGGCACAAATCTAACAACAGTAAAAAAAACAGGTGAAAATAGCTTGGACCCTAAAGTGAGCTATGTGTAGCTTTAGCTCCGAGTCTGACAAGCAGAATCAGTCATTTGGCTCACCAATAGTCTGAGCTTGTCTGGTGCTTGTTTATCCACACACTGCTGTGCTATCACTGAATAACACGATGTAGAATCCCAGTGATAATGAATGACAGGAAGATTCCACTTGTCATAACGTGTCGATATTCACACTGTAATTACACATGTCCGAATCCAAATTCTTATTTATATTCATTACTTACTTGGACTTTCTTAAAAGAAAAAAAAGAGATACTTAAATGATTACAATTAAATGATTAAATATATACAATTTAAGATTTTTTTAAAGCTGCAAATAAAGAGATTCATTCATCAGTGCCCACTGTTCACAGCATGCAGTCCTGGGGTTACAGTGTGCTCTCGAGTGAGGTAACCTTTGAGACAGGGCCACTGTTCATAGCATGCAGTCCTGGGGTTACAGTGTGCTCTCGAGTGAGCTAACCTTTGAGAGAGGGCCACTGTTCACAGCATGCAGTCCTGGGGTTACAGCGTGCTCTCGAGTGAGGTAACCTTTGAGACAGGGCCACTGTTCACAGCATGCAGTCCTGGGGTTACAGTGTGCTCTCGCGTGAGGTAAGCTTTGAGACAGGGCCACTGTTCACAGCATGCAGTCCTGGGGTTACAGTGTGCTCTCGAGCGAGGTAACCTTTGAGACAGGGCCACTGTTCACAGCATGCAGTCCTGGGGTTACAGCGTGCTCTCGAGTGAGCTAACCTTGAGACAGGGCCGTTCACAGCATTCAGTCCTGGGGTTACAGAGTGCTCTCGAGTGAGGTAACCTTTGAGACAGGGCTACTGTTCACAGCATGCAGTCCTGGGGTTACAGTGTGCTCTCGAGTGAGCTAACCTTTGAGACAGGGCCGTTCACAGCATGCAGTCCTGGGGTTACAGTGTGCTCTCGAGTGAGATAATCTTTGAGACAGGGCCGTTCACAGCATGCAGTCCTGGGGTTACAGTGTGCTCTCGAGTGAGATAATCTTTGAGACAGGGCCGTTCACAGCATGCAGTCCTGGGGTTACAGTGTGCTCTCGAGTGAGCTAACCTTTGAGACAGGGCCACTGTTCATAGCATGCGGTCCTGGGGTTACAGTGTGCTCTCGAGTGAGGTAACCTTTGAGACTCACCCAGGGCCACTCGTGCAGCAGAGGCATCGTAGTTTATCCAAAAGGAAACCCAGGACAGGATAGTAATAAGGATAGAAGGCATATATGTCTGCAGAATGAAGTAACCGATATTTCTCTTTATCCTGAAACTAAGAGACAACCTTGGATAGGAACCTGCAACAAGGAGATAAGGCATGGTATTAGCAGGGCAGAGAAACATACAGCATGCAAGTTTTTCATGTTAATGCTTGCATGTACACTGTACAACATTTCACTTAATTTTCTTATATCATTTACTGTTGTCTACCTGTGCATAAGCACAGTGTCTATTAAAATAATGATGGTTTGCAGTTCATTTAATAAATAAAAACTAATGTATGCATTTATTGTCAAAGTCTTGCAAACGTTACCTTAACATAAAAATAATTTGTCATATTTTGCTATCACAAAACAAGATGATTCTGTGTCACTGCAGTCGGAACATGCTGTTCCCACTGTAGGTGTAGGTAAATCAATCCTAGCCAGGGGGGTGGTCTGGAACGTGAGCGCACAGGTGTAAGGTTAACGGAGCGCTAACTGCAGGCTGTGAGTGGATACGATGCCAGGCAGTCAAGTATTTTATACCAGTGAAGGAGGCTATTGTCTCCAAGTACAGTGCTACCCTGTTATAATGCGAAAAACTATGAGGTTTTCTTGATAAGAATGACTCCAAAAAATGTGCTGTGCTAAAGAGTGAGACAAGCTGCTGTGTGAATGTGCTGCTGTGAGAGTGCAAGACTGTTTTTGGTGTGGCCCAGGCTAACAAGGGCCGGGAATAATCATCCCTATAAACTGTGGATTTGAGTAGCTACAAATGTGTGTGTGTCTCCTTCCTTCTTTAATTTGGCTTGTGGGCATTGTAAATAAATTTCGGGAACAAAAATGCCAATATTCGTTATCAGGCAAAACACAAATAACGCGGTCTCCTAATTATGGACCCAGTCACCCGCATTATAACGGGGTAGCACTGTGCATTCAAAGTGTCCTCTAGTGGTATCTATTGTCTTGGTCTCTCTGTCTTCTACAGTCCTGTTTAAATGAGGTTAGTGTTGCTTTCCCTCTGCTTTTTCAATCGGATCGGTCTTTCGGATCACTACAGTCTGCTGGTCCTTTGGGATGTTTGTCTATCCACACTGTCCATGTTGTTTTATCTTTTTTGATGTTTGTCTATCCACACTGTCCATGTTGTTTTATCTTTTTTGATGTTTGTCTATCCACTGTCCATGTTGTTTTATCTTTTTTGATGTTTGCCTATCCACACTGTCCATGTTGTTTTATCTTTTTTGATGTTTGCCTATCCACACTGTCCATGTTGTTTTATCTTTTTTGATGTTTTTCTATCCACTGTCCATGTTGTTTTATCTTTTTTGATGTTTGCCTATCCACACTGTCCATGTTGTTTTATCTTTTTTGATGTTTGTCTATCCACTGTCCATGTTGTTTTATCTTTTTTGATGTTTGTCTATCCACACTGTCCATGTTGTTTTATCTTTTTTGATGTTTGTCTATCCACACTGTCCATGTTGTTTTTATCTTTTTTGATGTTTGTCTATCCACTGTCCATGTTGTTTTATCTTTTTTGATGTTTGCCTATCCACACTGTCCATGTTGTTTTTATCTTTTTTGATGTTTGTCTATCCACTGTCCATGTTGTTTTATCTTTTTTGATGTTTGTCTATCCACTGTCCATGTTGTTTTATCTTTTTTGATGTTTGCCTATCCACACTGTCCATGTTGTTTTATCTTTTTTGATGTTTGTCTATCCACACTGTCCATGTTGTTTTATCTTTTTTGATGTTTGCCTATCCACACTGTCCATGTTGTTTTATCTTTTTTGATGTTTGCCTATCCACACTGTCCATGTTGTTTTTATCTTTTTTGATGTTTGTCTATCCACTGTCCATGTTGTTTTATCTTTTTTGATGTTTGCCTATCCACACTGTCCATGTTGTTTTATCTTTTTTGATGTTTGTCTATCCACTGTCCATGTTGTTTTATCTTTGGGATGTTTGTCTATCCACTGTCCATGTTGTTTTATCTTTTTTGATGTTTGCCTATCCACACTGTCCATGTTGTTTTATCTTTTTTGATGTTTGTCTATCCACTGTCCATGTTGTTTTATCTTTTTTGATGTTTGCCTATCCACACTGTCCATGTTGTTTTATCTTTTTTGATGTTTGCCTATCCACACTGTCCATGTTGTTTTATCTTTTTTGATGTTTGTCTATCCACACTGTCCATGTTGTTTTATCTTTTTTGATGTTTGCCTATCCACACAGTCCATGTTGTTTTATCTTTTTTGATGTTTGTCTATCCACACTGTCCATGTTGTTTTATCTTTTTTGAGGTTTGTCTATCCACACTGTGCCATGTTGTTTTATCTTTGGGATGTTTGTCTATCCACACTGTGCCATGTTGTTTTATCTTTTTTGATGTTTGTCTATCCACACTGTCCATGTTTTTTTATCGCAGGACAATAGGATTTGGAATCCCATGAGATTCCTTCCACTTGGTCCCCTTTGCAACTTTATACAACGTGAGGACTGTCTGGCAATATTTCCTGCAAAACCATCAAAATAATACAACAGTATTAAATGGAATATGTTATTCTTAAGAATGTAAATGATTTATCTTTTGATTCTTTAAGCTTAAACTGTTCCGGAGCACTGACAGTAAAAATCAAACAGACATATATGCAATTAGTGAGTCTGTAATTACTTTTTTATTCTATTTCAAATGTCCATGTGTAGTCTTCAGGAAACCATGGCTGTCGCTTTACATTTATTTAACTCAAATCTGCCTTCCAATTTACTTTTCCATTCAGGTACAAAATCTCCCGTCTTTTTTACAAAGATGTACAGGTAAAGAAATTGCTCTAATGTAGGCAGCCTCAGTTCCATTTCAAGTTTGTAAAGATCAAGAGGATATGTCTGTTTCTTATCACTCATAGCAGCTGCTAGTTAAAAAGTTCTGTATGTCTGAACTCAATCAATAGTCACAGTAACTGCTATGATTGGTGAAAAATATTATTAATGAAGTTATCAGACAAATGTGAAATAATCTATAAGACAGCACGGCAACCATTTCCACTTTGATTGGAGTTCAAAGTAAATTCAGTGACTCACTGGCCTCCTTGACCATATGAGCAACTGCTGTGTATTAAAAAATTCAAATCCTGCATTTCCAGGCCCCTAGACGGCAATTGTATACCGTAAAACTTCAAATAATTGCCGGGTCTCAAATAATCGCCTGTCTCCAATACGCGCTGGGTCTGCTGGCAAATATTGTAAATAAACGCTGTAAATTAGCGTAATGAACTGCTAATAAGTGACAGCGATGAAAGTGACTTTCAGAATCAATAAATAATAATAACAGAAAATGTAATTTAAAGTAGGCCAACATGTAATGCATATTTGTTTAATGCAGTTATTTTTTTAAACTTTGTTAATTGGTTTTTCTATAAAACAAACTGTTACATCAATAAATTGACTATTTTAAACAATAAAATAAGCAACAAAACAAAAACAAACAAATTAAGGAGAGAGAGAGAGAGAGAGAGAGAGAGAGAGAGAGAGAGAGAGAGAGAGAGAGAGAGAGAGAGAGAGAGAGAGCATCACAGTGGTTACAATATCACACATCAGAGTGAGAATCACACACTCCCTTCAACATGCTATGGAAGGCACGGCAGTCTGAGCTGCTCAACACGAGAAAGAGAGGGCTGCCATGCTTTGTAAAATTTATCAGTAGACCCCCTGAGAGTGTATTTTAATTTTTCTAATTTTAGAAATTGCATCACATCTCTAATCCAGTGAACATAAGAGGGTGGGGCAGCTTGATTCCAACCAAACAAGATGAGGCAACTGGCTAGTAAGGTTGCGAAGGCCAAGGTGTTTGACTGCAGCCCAGATAAAGGGACATCATCAGTCCAGATTAGTCCAGAAAGGAGTCAACCTGGGACATGACCAGAACATGTGTGAATAAGAAAGGCAGGAGCTAGTTTGCATCTGTTACTGGTTGGGTCCAATCCAGGTTAAATTCTGGCTAACTTGACTTTGGACAAGTGGAGAGGGTGTAGAATCTTGAATTGAATCAGCCCATGATGAGCACTGAGGAGGAATGCACACGAGCCAGAAAATATCACCTGCAAGATTTTCTCCCAAATCTTGTTCCCACAAGGTTTTCAGCGTGGATAGAGAAGGGCAACGTAGAGACAACATAGTATTATACAATTTAGATATAACTCCTCTACCATATGGACAGATCTCCAGTATGGAATCAATAGTTAACCCAGGAGGTCGCAGAGGAAATTGAGCCAATTTATTGCGCACAAAGTCACGAATTTGCAAGCAACGAAAAAAGTGTGTTTGTGGTAAATTGAAGTTTTGGACGAGTTGATAAAATGAGGCAAAATTATTGTCAATGTATACATCTCTCAGTGACTTAATACCCTTTCTGTACCACACACTAAAAGCAGAATCTTCTACTGAGGGTGGAAATAGATGATTTACATCCACAGGGGCAGACATAGACATGGATTGTAGACCGAATTTCCGCCTAAACTGCACCCAAATCCGGCGGGATTAACACACCAGTGGATTATCCTTGAACTGAGAGGTAGAGATGGAAGGGAGGAGCATAGAAGGGCTGGCAGTGAAGCACCCTGATAAGAAGCAGCTTCCATCACCAGCCATGCAGGCCTGTCTAGCTGGGGATGAGATTGCAACCAATGCAATAAATTCAGAATGTTAGCCGCCCAATAATATAGTTGAAAATTAGGTAAGGCCATACCCCCTGTTGGTTTTGTTCTCTGAAAGAAATCCTTGCGGATTCTGGGAAGCTGTTTGTTCCAAATAAATGAAGTAACTACTTTGTCTAGAGTGATGAAAATGTTTTTGTTTATAAAAACAGGAATACATTGAAAAAGGTAAAGTAATTTAGGGAGTGTGTTCATTTTGACAGAACAAGTGATAGAGGTAGAGTGGACCAACAAAGAAAGTCTTGTTTAATAAGCTCTAGTAGGGGAGTACAATTAGATTTAAAAAGTGTATTGTACGAGTGGGTAACTGAAATACCCAGGTAGGTGAAGTTATTGAGTGCAATTCTGAAGGGGAAGTTATCAAGGGGGCATTGATGGGCGGCTGTATTGATAGGGAAGAGTTCACTCTTGTGTAAATTGAGTTTATAACCTGAAAAACAACTAAATTGCTCTAATATAGCTAATGCATGGGAGAGAGAGGACATAGGATCTGAAATATATAAAAGTAGGTCATCTGCATATAGAGAGACCTTCTACTCTCGACCCCCTCGAATTACACCCTGAATATCCTGCTTTCCACGTAGAGATATCGAAAGAGGTTCAATGGCAATGGCAAAGAGGAGGGGCGGGAGAGGGCAGCCCTGTCTTGTACCATGGTGGAGAGTGAAGTACTGTAAGTCGACTGTAAGTCGCCCTGGATAAGGGCGTCTGCTAAGAAATAAATGATAATAATAATAATACTCAGACTGCGTGTTGTTTGTGCGAACTGAGGCTGATGGGGAGGAATACAACAGTTTGACCCATGAAATAAAATTGTGACCAAAGCCAAACCTGTGCAGAGTAGCGAATAAATAATCCCACTCAACACGATCGAAAGCCTTCTCCGCATTAAGTGAAACAACAACCTCAGGCAAGGGGGGAAGTCGGAGCATATATAACATTGAAGAGTCTTCTTAAATTAAAATATGAATGTCTACCCTGTACAAACCCTGTCTGGGCAGAGTAGATTATAGAGGGGAGAACTGATTCAAGACGGTGTGCTAGGATCTTAGCAAGAATGTTAAAGTCTGCATTAAGCAGAGATATAGGACGGTATGAACCGCATTCAAGAGGGTCTTTATTCTGTTTCAATAGTAATGATATGAAGGCTTGGCGCAATGTTGGTGTTAAAGACACAGAAGAAAAGATTCTGTAAACACATCACTCAACAAAACAGATAGCATTTTATGGGAAACCCATCCGGGCCAGGAGATTTACCACTCTGCATTGATCGAACAGCCTCAGTTATTTCATCTGAAGATAATGCTTCCTCTAGGTGAGCTTTAGATTGTGGATCAATAGGCGGAATAGAAAGGTTCTCAATTAATAAAGGATCTGAGGACAATGCCGATCTGTAGAGAGCAGAGTAAAAATGTTTAAATTGATTATTAATCTCCTGCTGGTCTGTTGTAGGCTGGCCAGATGGTACATTAATTTGCGGGATCAGATGTGAGGCTGCCGACTGGCGTAACTGGTGTGCCAAAACTTTGCTGGCCTTGTCACCATGTTCATAAATTACAGATCGAGATTTAGTCATTAATTATTCAGCCTGCTTTGTGGACAGCAGGTCAAATTCAGTTTGCAAGGACAATCTTTGTTTATAGAGGTCTGGATTTGGAGAGTTAACATGGTGTTGATCTAACAGCAAAATAAGGTCAGTTATTTCAGACAGCCGACCTGTTCGGTCTTTATTTGCTCTAGCACTGAACTGAATTATTTGGCCACGTAAGTATGCCTTTAGGGTTTCCCATAGAGTAGTCGAGGATATCCCAGGAGTTGAGTTTGTAACCATGAAAAGGTCTATATGGGAGGAAATAAACTGGACAAAGTTTGATCTGACAGCAGGAGGGGGTTAAACCTCCATGAGCGACAGGGTTTTGTTTGATTGGGAAACATTAGCTTCAAAGTCAAGGGGGCATGATCTGAAATTATAATGCTATGGTAAGTACACGAGTGGACCATGGGAAGCAAATTAGTACCTATAAAAAAAAAATCAATACAGGAATAAGTTTGATGGACTGGTGAAAAAAAGGAGTACTGCCGAGCTGATGGAAAAAGAAAGCGCCATTGGTCAGAGATACCATAGGTTTCAAGAAATGAACGAACAGCCAAGGCCGATTTAGAGGGAGGGGTTGGATTTGTGGAACAGCGGTCTAGTCTAGGGTGTAATGCACAGTTCATATCCCCCCCCCGAGTAAAAGGTGGTGTGTGTGTGCATGTCAGGTAGAGAAGATAGAAATGTGCTGAAAAACTGGCTGTCATCCCAGTTGGGAGCATAAACATTGGCTAAAATTAATGGGCGGTCAAAAAGAGTACCAGTAACAACAATACAACGGCCATTTGGGTCTGCAGTCACCTGTGAGGCAATAAATGGAATCGATTTGTGAATTAGTATTGCAGCTCCCTTAGCCTTGCCATTAAACTTGGAGTGAAAAAGCTGCCCCACCCAAGACTTACGTATACGAAATTGGTCTGAGTTTTGGAGATGTGTTTCCTGCAGTGCCCACTTTAAGTTTTTGAAGGTGAGAGAGGACTCTAGTGTTTTATTGGTTGATTAAGCCCCTTTACATCCCAGCTTAAAACATTAAGTGGGCACCCATTGCTGCCACTAGTTTAGGGATATAGAGAAAGCAAGAGACTGCACATGCATATATTCTGTAGAGTAAACACCCCAGAGCACCCTGTCCCTGACCAATACCAAAAAGCACAACAGAAGAGAGAAAGTACATTGAAACAGAGACAGAAAAGAAAAGAAAACAGAAGAAATGAGATTGTGGTTCTCTAGATTATCAATTTTAGCACAGAGCTTGAGGTTTTCAGAGGACAGCAAGGAGCAGGCCTTTTCAACTCCAGCAAGCCGGTGTCGAAAGGGTTTATGTAATCCTCCACCTCTCACACTTTC
Source organism: Acipenser oxyrinchus oxyrinchus (assembly GCA_030684275.1). Classification (NCBI taxonomy): domain Eukaryota; kingdom Metazoa; phylum Chordata; class Actinopteri; order Acipenseriformes; family Acipenseridae; genus Acipenser; species Acipenser oxyrinchus. Next base: position 13,545,938 of record CM060261.1, on the reverse strand, counting down.
TCTGCACACTCCGACAGTGTGGCTTGAATCGGGGCTATAGCCATCTGGATTTCAGACCTAAGGCTTGCAATCTCATCCCTTATGACCTCCTTTACGATCTGTCTGAAGTCTTCAAGCATGCATAGCTGCAACTGGGACCGGCAAGGCTTCCTTCTTCTGATGGCTTGTTTTGGTGGCATTACAGGATAAAAGTAATCGACAACAGCAGTAAATCAAATAAAATAAAATACTAAAAGTTATAGCTAACTTAAAATAAAATAGTAAACAAACAAAAAAAGATTGATAGCAACAGGATTGATATAGATTATGTTAACAGATGTGGAGGCGCCTGTGTTTTACGACTACTCCATTTCTAGCCCCCCTAGTGGTCCTCAAAGTTTTGATCATTTTAACCCTTTGCGGTCCTATGTCGGACCTGGTCCGACATTGCAATTTTCCCTTTCCGGTCCAATGTCGGACCCTGTCCGACATCATCAAAAAGACGTAAAAAACAGGTCTTTTTCTCCGGAAAAAGCCAAGAAAACCATTCAATGGCCGAGTGAGACCGATAGGAGCCGAAAAAAAAGGGGCGGATCTGAGCAATACACTTAGCCCCGGCACCACGGACATAAACAAACAAGATAGCTACTTCTGCATCCAGCACTCAAAGAATATCACAGACATTTGCAGAGCTTTTTGAGATGTTATAGTAATAAAATAATGACTTGGATCGCATTATTGAGGAGTCTGGTGATAAAACGAGTGATCAGGAGATGATTTATTGGTATGCACTACTATGAAGAGGTATGTGAAAAATACAGCGAACAAGGGGTGGGGCGGGGCTGGAGATGCAGTACTGAGTGTCCTGTTGATATGCAGTGCCTTTTAAACCTGTTTTACTGTGAAAAAATACTTTTAAACAGCACGTCTAAAATAAACTCCGAGTGTGAAAGTGAATTGGACCTGACACGCCTGAGACGCGCTGAAAAAATGGACCGCTAAGGGTTAAACGTGCTGAAAGTAGACCAGATACAAACCTCTTGGTGTATTTTAACGTGTTTTGTTATATTAACAATGTACAAGTTTGAGATTAAACAAATTATTTTTGATAATGATACTTATTGTTAATTTTTAAAAACATTTTAGAAGTCTGTATTATTATTATTATTATTATTATTATTATTATTATTATTATTATTATTATTAACATTCTGTTTTTAAATACAAATTCGTATTAATTTTCCAACGTTCCATATCCTTGTTAACCAGTGCATATAAAAAGACAGTAATAATACTTTTGCGTTGTACTTGAGGGTGTACAATACAATGTAATCTTGTCATAAAACACAACTATTACTTAGTTCCCACTGACACACATACTTTTAACAAAGTTGCTGGAATGTTTAAATTGAGGTTCGAGGTTGCTACAAGGTTGTGTGTTAACAGCTTCTCAATGACAGCATGAAGCATGTGAAGCTAGAGATCTAATATAAACGCTGGTCTCCAATATGCGCCGGGTCTGCTGGCAAATATTGTAAATAAATGCCGGAGACGTATAATTGAAGTTTTATGGGATATGCCTTCCCTGCTAAAGCACATACTGTCTAATGGCATCCTTTCTTAAGTGTGTTCTGCACACCGGCCAACAGAGATATTTGCTGAATGCAGAATATTGCTGTGTCTGTACACCCCACCGCTGTGTGTATTTTGCGTTTGTATTGTCTATTGTTGTTTTATGATTTAAAAGTTTATTTGTGCACTGGTGTTTTAGGACGGCAGGGAAGGGTTAACTGCCTTACCTGCCAAATCACTTCACGTGCAGAATGTGTCTGAGCCCGACTGAATGATTTACAAGCAACCAAGCTCAGGCACAGCTGCATAAAAGAGGCAGGAACCTCTCAGTCTGGGTTGGGTGTTTAAGGAGAAAGAACGGGAAAGAGATATAAACTACAATTGCTACGCGTGCTGGATTTCGACCAGCACGGTACTTGTTTGTTTATTGTCTGTTTTGTTTTGGCCAACGTGCCTTTTGTTTTGTCTCTGTTCTTTTGTTTTGTACAAACCTTTTATTTAAATAAACACGCACATCAGCGGTTCATACCTGTAGTACTGAGTCTGTCTATTTCCTGGTCTGATGTCACCACCAAGCCATCCGTGACAATTGCTTTAGGTTTCTATAGCATTTTCATATCACATTATTTTCAGTTAGAACAGCTCTCCAGATTGAAAATCCTTGGAATCTTGCAGTTTAGATAGACAAGCTGAGAGACTGGCAGGGTGGCAGTTTGACTGCCAAACCCCGGAAGGAAACTCAAAGGCACAGCATAGACTGCACAGTGTGGTAGGTTTAAAATGACCTGGCTAGTTATTGATAACTACTTACTGAGTGAAAGTTCACAAGCATGTGGGAGTAACCCTTTCTGATGTGACATTAGTTGACGGCTGTTAGGATCGAGAAAGTTCCTGAGTTGTTTATGTCCTTACTAACAAATCACCTCACTTATGATGATACATTTAATTCATTATTTTTGTTTTACAGATTAAACATTCCCATTGCTATGGGGAGGTCTGGGTTCAAAGGCTGGCAAAGCCTTAGTTCTGACATCACTGTTACAAGCTGGCCATTGATATATGAAATATCAGTTGTACTTTCAGTAGTTCTTACCTGTGGCAAACACCACTTCCTTGGAGACCAGCCTCAGCTCCATGATTGAGAACTGAGGCAGCTCCAGACGGTCCACCCCGGTCACAGCGTTGTTCCCCCCCTGCCAGAAGAACACAATGTCGTCGGTGGTGTAGCCATCTGCAAGAGAACAAATGAAAACAAGAGCTTTATCCAAACTCACACTCACATCAAGCAATGCAGTGTACAATCACAATGCTACCAGCTTTATTTATTTGTACCAACACGATGGGCCAGTCCTATAAACAAATGCAAACATGGTCAGTTTTGCACCACATACATTTCAATAAGTGATTGAATATTTGCCCCGTCACTAAGGATTATAACTCTCCAATTACAGCAATTACTGCAGATCTTACCTCACACACGTTGAACTGTAATATATTTATAATGACTTATGTGTATCACAGGTGGATTTATTGTTACTTTGCGTTCTATATTTGTTCAATGCAAACAAACCAAAAAAATAAGTAAAATACTAAAGTATTTAACATATTGTAACATCATATTGTGCATCAAACTGACAGCAGAAGGACTGCTCAACGAAAACCATGCCCTGCTGACAAGTGCAGAAAGCACAGCAGTCTGACCGGGGGCAAGCAAAACACATTTGTGTTTAAATAAAACTGCCTGTTAGATCTGCAGACTTTACTCTAGGCTCATTAACCAATCAGCAAAACACGGGCTATAATAAACAAGCATCTCTGTGAATGAGTCTCTTACTAGACATCATTATCAGAGATCCATCGACTCCACTGCATTGCTGCTCCTTTATCCCACAGCACCCCTGTCCAGCTGAGGCAGTGCTGACTCATCACAGGGCATCTTGTAATGGATGACTTGGCTGATTCAGTCTCAGCCGCGCGTTTGCTAGTTCTATGCTGTATTTGGCTCATTATGTTTTCAGGAATTGTGTGTTCCTTAAACACTGAACTATTCTTTTGTATTGTTTTTTTTTTTTCATTGAAAGGTATAGTGTCCTAGATGGTTTTTTTTACTGTATAAGCAAATATTTCTTCTTGTCAGGGACGGCTTGCTGTGCGGTTTCTATTGTACTGTCATGAAAATATGAATCATTTTCCCCAAACCAGCTGGCTGACTGCACTTACTGGAGGCATTGTGATACACCTGGAAACTCCAGCTACAGCATATTAAAGCCCACTGAAACATCCTGACACACGTAACCAACAACCCCAACTGGAATTCAGTGCAAATATTAGACTGTGTATCAGAGAAGAAATCTGAGCTGCAGGTCTCCCTCCCGACCAGAAGGGGCATTGTGTTGTAAGGTGGGTGGTATGCTTTCCCATAGACGGGGTGACTTGATGGTAGGTTGGAACCGGAAGTCAGACATTTTGGAGAAAGAGCATAGCTGTGAGTTTGCTAAACAAGTCCTTTGTGATCAGCTGTGGATCATGCAGGAATTGGAGAGACCAGGGATGGGAGTGACCAGGGACTGGAGAGACCAGGGACTGGATACACCAAGGACTGGATACACCAGGGATTGGAGAGACCAGGGATTGGATACACCAAGGTGCCGAGCTGATCACATGGAGGAGTCTGGCAGTACAAAGGGGAGGCAGCTACGTGAGTATGGCCCCCTTACGCTAAATGAGTAACAAGCCGGAGTGCTGTTTGTTTTGTTTTTGTTTTGCCGTGTTTTTGCAGATGAGGAGGAGCCAAGGAGCTGCAGCCAGAAAGCCAGCACTACCACCCTGTGCACCGACCACACTGCACAGCACAGAGAGCACCACAGGGACAGCACTTTGCTGTGCACCGACCGCACTGCACAGCACAGCACAGCACAGAGAGCACCACAGGGACAGCACTTTGCTGTGCACCGACCGCACTGCACAGCACAGCACAGCACAGCGAGCACCACAGGGACAGCACTTTGCTGTGCACCGACCGCACTGCACAGCACAGCACAGCACAGCGAGCACCACAGGGACAGCACTTTGCTGTGCACCGACCGCACTGCACAGCACTGCACTGCACTGCACTGCACTGCACTGCACAGCACAGCACAGCGAGCACCACAGGGACAGCACTTTGCCGTGCACCAGCGTGGATTATTGTACTTGTTTGTTATTATTATTTTGGGACTGCAATCCCTGCTATATACTTCCCACCCATTGCTGGTAGAGGGGCAGATTTATTATTTAATTAAATAAATACGGACTGTTATGAGAATTGAACTATTGTCTGGAAATCATATTTTCACCCACGCCACTACCTCCTGACAAACCAGCAGTGGTTTCGAAAGCACTTAGGCACCATTTAAAGCAGTGCTACCGAAGGCTTTGAAACCCATTTTCTTACTCTTCTTGAGCACTAGCTGCATCATGACTGGTCCCTTTTTCATCGTGATGCACGTCTGTTTGTTCTTTGCATGTTCTGTTTCTTTGCCTTCTATGCTTGGGATATGCACAAGTTTAAACTTTTGCTTCCTGATTCCACTTCCTATACTGTCGGTCAGTCTCATTCACATGCTATGTATGGGCTGTCTATCCCTCATTCAATAAAAACATGACTTTTTGTTGGTATGCCTGCAGTTTTCCCATACTTATCTCATCCTTATACTAGGTATTTATCACGGTTCACCATACACAATGCTCTATCCCCAGGTACCCCAGATGTCTGTCTACCTACAGCTCTCTATTTCAAGGGTGCAGTTCTGCTGATCCAGGGGGTATCTCCGCAGATCCATCATGCAGGCAGCTGTTGTAGTTATTCTGAAAGACAAGGAACAGAAAGAACTGTAGTTACCGTGGTAACCTTTGGAGATTGCATCTTAGCTTTCACAACAACACTTGGATTTTCATTTTTTTTTTTCTTCTCCCCAGCTGCCTTGTCTTTTGCTAAAAGGAATTGTAATCGCTGGCTCATCTTAGTGAACATAACCTGCTGCCATGGGGCCATGTTTAAATGTACAGAATTATCTGGACTCTGTGCAAGCTCAGGGTCTGCACTGAAATCATATTTATTTACAGCATGGCAGACACACCTAGTACATTGGGTCACATCAATTTGTGACTTTTTCATTAAGTAATTCAATATATTAATGTAACAATATTCAGCAGGTTTCATTCGACTTTATGAAGCAAAATTAGTTAATTATATATGGTGATCCAGAACTTTTGGCCATAGCTGTAGAATAATAATAATAATAATAATAATAATAATAATAATAATAATAATAATAATAATAATAATAAACAATCCTGATTATGTACTGGAGACAGAAACTTTAAGAAATCAGCCTATTTAAAACACTACCTCAGGTTTTGCAACACTTAGGGCTTTTAATGATCAACACAGTGGAGGATCTTAATTTATGATGTAAGGGGTTTTGCTTGTTAAAACCCCCTGAAAAAACTGTGGCGTTTGCTTATATTTAAATAATCTCCTCCACATTACTAACACCTGTTTGTTACCCATGACTGGGTATAGAGATGTAACTAACAAACAGGCTGCAATAAACACCTAAGTAAATGAAATGCTTCTTACAACTGACAAGCTAGATTTATTCTTCACTGTAATTATAATACACATCACTGAGATATGTAATTAAAAATCAATTGGATGCAAAACAAGAAAGGACAGGAATGCATCGGCTATCACATGTCTATAAAATATAACGTTTCATTTGACGCTTTGTCGTTTCAGTTATAACGGGAGCTCTAGCTCAGCTCAGACTTTTTATTGTTGCCAGAAAATATAAATAGAATATGAGTAAGCTATTCCTCATATAATATTGATCCATCATTCTGTTACTGCAATTCAAGAGCCTGAATGTAGAAAAGTGATGAAGCCAGCATGATCCCAGGAGCTGAACATGTATTTACTCAATGACTGTTTTAGAAAACCGTCCTTGATCATATCCTACTAAAACAATAGGCTATGAGCCCCAGAGCTTTAGTCAGTTATTCAATATTTATATTTATTTATGAACAAATGTTGATATCCATTTGTGGCAGTGTGGCTGGAGCCGTGACTTGAATAAGTGATTCAATAATGAATTAAAGCTCCAGCCACAGGTGTATAAATAGTGTGATCGCGGGTGCGAGATAGAATGATTAGTGTTAATGTTGGTGTAGTGTTGTGTTCGTGTAACAAAAAACAGCATCCAAACAGGAAGCAAAGAAACTAAAGGGGGTTGCTGCTGTTCAAAATCAACTTGAACTGTGTAATATTACTACTGAAAATACATGAGTAGTGTGTCTACTACTGAACAGAAACACCGCAGGTTTATCAATTGCTCACATGCTCAGTTCACTGTGTGCAGTTGCGGTCAACTCTTTCATATATGCATATAACAATTTAAGCCCCTTTCACATTGGAATACTCTACTCGGGTCGGCTACACAATTTCACACTGCTTTTGAAGAAGCAGGGTCCACCTGGGTGACGGAAGCAAATACACAACGTGTGTATCAATGCCCCGGAAGCAGCTTGTTACGGACTCTTCCACCCAAGCTTCTCTAGATTGCCCAAATGTTGATTAGAGCAAATGTTTCTTCATCCCTGCTGCAACCCAGCTAATGGTGTGTCTCAACAAAAATATGGCTAAACAGAATAAACAGAAATGTTCCTTGCGGAAGTGAAACCTTCATGCAGACGTGGCTGTTTGTTATTTCGTTAGCTTACGAACGGCCGTCATGCATTTTGTCTCGCTCGACCCGGGTCAAAGCGTGTCGACCCGCATCCTGAGATGGGTCGCTGCCGACCCGGGTAGGAGTGCCAGTGTTAAAGGGGCTTTAGACAGGGCTATGCAGTGAAATCAAAACAAAAAAAGAGTGTGACAGAGAGAAAAGGTCAGCATCTTCCATTACAGCATTCTGGCCACCTGGTGTCGCCATTTATCCATATCAGTGGCAGCATTGTTTCTTCTATGGAAGTAAACCACTTAAAGGAAAGTCGAACACCAACCCTTACTGGGCTTGTTTGGAATGACCTGAATAGAGGATAAGTCATGAATATCCATGCTGTACCCTTGCCCTGTCAGGTGCGGGGCACAGCAATAACAAAGAGTCTGCTATCTGTCCACCACACACCCTAGGACAGGAATACCAGACGTCATGGCTCTTGTCTATGCCACAAATATTGATATTTGCTATAAGATATTAGAACGAATAGAACGTAGCTACCCCAGCTTGTGTGCTGGTAGATTGGAGCTCGTCCCTTCAGACAGGTGAGCTGGGTGGAAAGAAGTGCAATTTTTCTACCCGGTGTTTTGGAAAGTCTTTTTGATAATCCTCTACTAGAATATCTGTGGTATTTTGCTCCTGTAAACAGTCTGGTGTGTATGATACGTAGTGATGCTTCCTAATAGAATGTTTTGCATTGCAGTGTCACAGTAGAGAACGTGATACCTGAGACCATACAGGACCGTTCCATCCGGGTGGAGCCGGATCATGCGGTTCTTCACTGTCACTCCATGGAGGAAGGATTTCTTGTCGTTTAGAAAGTAGGTGTCCGGAAGCCACAGCTGATCAGCCACGCGGTTGTCCAGGGTGAGGTTGAGGGATAGTGCCGTGTATGCTAAGCGCTTGTCTCTCCAGCTCTGTTGGAAATACATTGTAATCGTGTAATCCTGGGGGATGAAGAACAAAGAGAGAACTGAGCTCTTTGGTCCCTTAAGTGTCATTCACCCAGGTTTTTCAGAAAGGAAAAATAAACCCAGTAAAGTTACCAAATCATTAATAAACAATTTACCAGTTTATTCTTGGGGCTTATAAGACTCTTGTAAGTTGTTTCTTATTTGGTTTTGAATCAGTGTTTTGTGCTTTGAGAAAAAGTATGGCACATCTCTTTGAGAATGTAGCTCACTGTGTTTCTTAGTATAAATAGTATCCATATATGAATAAAATACAGTCTGATAATCATGTATTGGACTGTCCTTGAGAAGTCTAGAACAGTTGTATGCATATGAACTACAACTATTTCTTTTAATAACTAGATTATGCATAGGTTTTGCAGGAAAACACAGAAGATGCAGAGTTATTTCTGCAAGGGAATGTGTTTTTAAAACTCAAATGAAATGACTGATTAGTTTGAGGAGGATGTTATTAGAAGATACTGACTCAACTCTAACCTCGTTCTTTGTCTGGAGCTTACTGTCACGTCTTTACTATCGCTAATGCTATCTGACTTAAACAAGGCATGTCTGACACAAAACAGCTGGCGCAAAGCACAATTGTCTAGTAGCGGTGGTTATAAAAAATGAAACTAGCTAATTAATTGTTCTATGCACATTCAAAAACGCAGATGTTTTTTTTCTACAGCAGCAGTAAATGCGGCTGAGTGACTTCTTTATCACTGTGTAAATATAACTCTCGTTGCCACTGACTGCACTATCCCAGCTGTGTGGACAGAGAGGAACCACGGTATCACTCCTCACCATGATTGTGGACAGGTCGTGATGTACAACAATGTCTCTGAAACTCCTTCGGCTGGCAATGAAAATTAGTTCAGCACGGTTTGGCAATGATGCCATATACCAAGCATGGTCCGGTAACGGTTTACCATGGTATATAATATAGGTTTAAAGGGGTGCTACCAAAGATATAATCAATGTATGACCTTTTAATAGCCCTAGCAACATTATCACAGGTCTCCTATTTACATAGGCAACAATTACAACTTCAAGTAAAGTATTGATTAAAAGCAAACACTTTGTACACATATTAGTACAATATTTGTGTGAAACTTGCTGAACCCAACCATTAACATTTAAAGATAAAGGAAGCAAGTTTACAGATGTCAGGAGCCCCGTACCCACTACAGACATGCCTGCTGCACTCACCATGTTAACTTCCGATATCGCATCGATGCTGGCGATGTTAATGCTCATTCCCACAGTTACAGGAGCACCTAAAGGAAATAAAAAACAGTGCCTTTTATAAATGACTGGGATTGTTTTAGACATTGCAATACTATACCCATGACATTCACTTTTTGAATTGAGTTGTCACAAAGATTATTGCTGTCTGCTGGCACTCTGAAAGCTGCACAGAAGAGCCCCTGTATACTACTGTACCTACAGTGCTGTACAGTATCTACATACACTTCCCATGCTAAACCCTAACCCTAACCATATCCCTAACCCTGTATACTACTGTACCTACACTGCTGTACAGTATCTACATACACTTCCCATGCTAAATGACCTGAATATAAAAACACTCATCAGTAACTACCCCTTTAAGACAATCCCTTTTTACACCTTTACTATAGAGCCAAGCAATGTGTAAACTGTGGTATCATTGTTTGCATGACTGGGATGACTGGTAGGGTTAACTGAGTGTCTGTGGTTCTGTATACCAGGCATGGTCTGGCAATGGGTAACCACAGAAAATCATGACTCCCCATGCTGTTAGATCCTATCATATCAACCTGATACATATATCTGGGTATGGAGTCAGAGAATCACTTAAAGGTCCACAGATAACGTTATACTATAGCTGGAGTAACAGAGCCATTCACAGTGACTACATAGTACTCACATACAACAGCAAGTTATAGAATAGGAAAAAAAACCATTAACAAGATCAACAATTAGATAGAATTGCATACCTACAGTAAATATATTTTCTTAGTGAGTGCTATCCAAATTTTACCTCTGGAAACACTACCAGGGAGTCTAATTTCTATAATCAGCATACCACATTCAGAATTCAAAATCCCTGTGTCCTTGTTTGCCTTGAACCTCTCCACTGCTTTTATAGTGGCCGATCACAACCAGGTGAAAGACAAACAGAAAGAAACAGGCAATCAGAATGCGCTTCCTGAAATCCTGGCGTTGGTGCATTGGCGCTGAAATGCCCAGTTTCCATTGTATGGAGGCTGCTGCAGAAGCCAGTCTAATGAAATGTAATGCAGCGTTTAGTGAAGTGAAATGGAAAGGAGAACGCCAGATGGAGTCCGGCGAGGACATTTTATACATTAGGGGAAAACGTACAAAGTGTAAAGTTTTACACACGCACAAAAAAGCTGCTGATGGGCTTGGAAACTGGGTCACCCACATTGAAGACAAACAATGAAATGGCTGCTTTTGCTGCCAAGCTCAACTATGACTTCCAGAAAGGTCTTGATTTGCCTTTTGCTGTCATAAAAAAAAAGCTGATTCTGGTTCTGTATCAGCAAATTAAATGAAATAAGTAAACAACATGGCAAGTGACCTGGAATATGTATGTTGGGGGAAGCACGTGAAGACCTTGCACTAAGCCAACCAAACTAAGGGGGAGATTCAATAAAAACAAAGGCGCCTTATGACCAGCATTATTGCCCTGTTCTAAAGTGCTAGTCAATCAAATAGGACTAGGTGGATAGCCCTGAATGTGTCACTGATATTTGCAAATCTGCTAAGCTCATCTGCTGAATACAAAAAGCCCATCATTTAAAAGACATATCAGGTGTTGTGCCTCTTAAAAACATTAATGTAACGTGTAGAACTTTGGCAATTCCCTGTCATCATAGACTGATGGAGATTTTTCGACCAATCAGTGCAGCAGTTTTATTTGCAGTATGCTACGACACATCTCAAAGAAACCCATTCATGACACTAACTGTACCATACTGAGTTTCTGCTGTGCTACGCACTCAGTATCGGAACAGCTGACGTCACCTGATGTAAGAACAAACTGCATGGAGCACCCCTTGGTATTCTCTTCAACTGCGAAACCAATTCAACGGTGACATCACAATCGGCCATGAATTTCATCCATCCTTAATAAATAAAGATGTGTTATGCAAATATGACAGCTGGAAACTTGTATATGAACAGCAAAGCCCCAACAGAGTTCCAGGATGGTAGGTGTCTGTGCGTGGGTTATATGGACAGCACTAAACACACCACGTGCCAGTATTCCCTCTTACACAGACAAACGGCATCCTATAACCCTATATGATTTTGCATATTTCTGGAAGAAGTTATTTAACCTTGATCCTCCCTGTTATCTCGTTGTGTTTTGTTTGTCCCACCTCATAGCTGGCTCTCCTCTTTAGGTGAGTTGCTTCACTCACTCACGGGCTCTCAGGCTGCCTCGTTCTGGCTGCAGGCAGTTGCTTTTGGGCCCAGAGCAGAGAGACAATTTAATTTACATTTCTGCAGCACTGCAGGCAGTTTTAAAACCAATAAATCATTTTGAGCACTTGTGATGGAGTGTACTGGTCATACAGCAAAATAAGGGATTTTGGACCCTGGAGAACATGAAGGTGGTAAGGGGAATTCTGGCTTCAGGTTGAGGGCAGATAGAAAGTCTGACTTAGCTAATTAGTTAATTACTTTCAGGTTTGGTTGTTAGCGCTGCCAATCATCTCTGTCTGTCTTCAATAAACCAATTAAGTCAGCTCTATAAGAGAGAGCGGAGGTGACAACCCTTACAGGAAAAACTACCAGGGAATATGAATGGCTGTGCTGGGTTGGAGCATCTTGATAGTATACAAGGTCAGTTACAAGGTTTAAATATATGTTGGGGGTAAAAGGACGTAGCCTTCCCCACAGTAAGTATATATTGGAGTTAAGGAGAATTTACCTCCTTAGAAGTTTACACTAGTTCTCCCAGAAGGAGAGTTTTGTTTCGTAAAGGGCCAGAAGCCTGTTGTAAAGTTTGAGTTTCTTTTTAATAAAAGTACGCAGCCAGCGTTTGAACTCTGATCCAGTGTGTGTGTGACTTCTTTTCCACCTGACCTACAAGGCACTACCTCACAGCCCTATGTTAGATTCTTTGCTGATTTTGTTATTGATTTGGATTAGTAAACATTAATTACAGATCAATTACCAAAACAACCTTCACAGCTCTGCCACCTGGCTCCAATTGCAGCTTACTGCTCCACTTTACAAGTGATTAATTTGTAACTATTAATCCCCTGAGTTCTCCAGACCCCACTGAAGTATTTACTCTGGGTGCTTCTCACAAGGTAAGGACATTGCATTCAGTCAATGACATAGCAATAGACAGAGCTGCTTTGAAACGTGAAACTGTTCAGCCTTTGTCGGGTACTTCAGCGGAAAACAAATTGCTAAATCAGTACATTAGTAGCGAAACACCTTCATATAAAAGACAAGCACTTAAAGACCAGGAGCTGAACATTTCCTCTTACTGACGTGCTTGATTAAGGTTTACTTCTGCATTTCTAAAAAGTGCTGTAGCTGCATCTTGGAAATTGTCAAGCACAATGAACAAAAGATTAATCTGTAATCAGTGAACGCACAACCACTTGATATTAAATTCCAATGACTTGCCCATTGATCCCTTGATAAACTGATCACACCTTGCAGACATAAGGTGAACCTGGTCCCACTCCTATTCGGCATTGTTCCAGGTCACTAAGGTGATTGGTTGTGATGTTCAACCAAGGACTGATCATGTAAATCTCTACAGTATATTACATGGTTTTGACTGTGGTTCTGTATAGCAAGCATGGTCTGGCAATGGTGAATCATGGTAAAACAGACCATGTAAATAGTTCATGGTTTAACTGTACAGTACATGTGTTTGCGGGCTCTGTATCATGACAACTGTGCAATATTCCCCAAACCAATTGTGTTGCCATTGCTGGAGATGCAGATGGACATGTGACTGTATCTGAAATGTTGGTAATGAATTGTGTAACTTTACAGCCCTGCCCAGATCCCTTTCCCCCAAATCAATGTGTCTAGAACACCAACCCCTCTGCTCGCTTGCAGAAGCACAATCCATTCCATCAAGTTGTTCAGGAGTAAATCACATGACAAAGAAAGCATGAGGTCGAGAAGAAGACTGACACAAGCAAAATGACCTTGAAATGCAAGACATAAACAAATGAGAAAGGAGAGGAAAGATGCTTTGAAGCACAGGCAGCAAACGAAACCATTCACAGATTAATGCGGATCGGTCATGTAATAAAACTGTATTTGCAGCATTAATCCTGTGAGTGTCCAGGAAGTGTGAAGCTTCTGAATGAATGTAACCCTTCTATAACACAGTGCAGCAGAGAGCAATACAGAGACGTCTCTTTCACTGATTGTGTCTCCTGATTAATTATAGAGAGCAATACAGAGACGTCTCTTTCACTGATTGTGCTCCTGATTAATTAACACAAACACTCCACTTCAAGATTCATCGTTGACAATGCACGGAAGCTCAGTCTGGAAAGGATATCTATGTGCACCGCAAGGTCAGCAAAGGAAAACAAATCTGTTTAAAAACACTTCCCTAAGCAACACATCTTCATTCACTGACAAACTGTACAGCTCTGGACACAAGTTTTGCGTCACCCTCTATATAGAATGAACTCATTTTGCTTCATAAAGTCAAATGAAACCTGCTCAATAATGTTATGCTAACATACTGAATTACATACCGCTTTGTAGTTTTCCATATACTTACAAAAAACAGACAAAAATGGAAAAACGTGACATTTCAAAATCTAACATGAAATACTGTACTACTATTATGGCTTCCGGTAGACTTATGTGATATCATTTTGTAGTTTCTTTGATTACATGTTAAATAAAAGATCTAAATTGTATCTCAATCCTAAAATTCTAGGTGATACAAAACTTTTGGCCAGAACTGCACATGATTGAGAGAAAAAAAAAAAAAATGTAAACACTTACAATATGTAGAGGACACTTTGTGCAAATTTATTAGGCAAATGTAACCCCTGAAATGTATTTTGAAATACATACAGCTAAACTGCATATCAGTCATGATAGACAAACCAGCTGACCTGACTTTCACATGAGACTGCCATCAGGTTCAGAACTGAGGGGCCATTCTGGAGACCTTACTACTGGAATCAGAGTCTCTTCACCCTATTGACAGTGTGCACACCCTGCTGGAATCAGAGTCTCTTCATCCTATTGACAGTGTGCACACCCTGCTGTATTCAGAGTCTCTTCATCCTATTGATAGTGTGCACACCCTGCTGGAATCAGAGTCTCTTCAACCTATTGACAGTGTGCACACCCTGCTGGAATCAGAGTCTCTTCATCCTATTGACAGTGTGAACACCCTGCTGGAATCAGAGTCTCTTCATCCTATTGACAGTGTGCACACCCTGCTGTATTCAGAGTCTCTTCATCCTATTGACAGTGTGCACACCCTGCTGGAATCAGAGTCTCTTCACCCTATTGACAGTGTGCACACCCTGCTGGAATCAGTCTCTTCACCCTATTGACAGTGTTCTTCTGACAGCTGTTTCTGTCCAACCTGCCACATCATCAGGCATACAGTACACACACCAAAACATTACAAATCTCATTCCCAGATGTGACCTGACCAAGCATTGTCCAACTCTCTGTGTTGGGTATTATATTGTTCACCAGCCTCTATATAATGTATTTTGTCCAGATCTATGTTGAAACACAAATAAATCAAAATGTCTTGATATGGAAACTTTGTTACAGTACGGCCTCAAAGTGGCTTTCAGCCAAAACACCCGAGACCTGAACAAAAATCCTGGCAGTGTCAGCATATGAGAAAAACTGCAGCAACAGCAGAGAATACAAAGTGTGGCCACATGTTGCAGCTGAATACTTAAAAGAAAGAAAGAAAATGGGCCGTCAAACAAGGAGCACCATAAACAGCACAGGGAACAAGCAAGCGAGCATCACAGCTTTCCGTGGTAGCACAACCAAGACACCAGCCTATTTTGCACCATAAGTTTATAAAAAAATAATAATAATAAAAATATATATATATATATATATTTTTTTTTACAGTTTGAATTTCGGATGCACGTGTTGCAAAATGCATTTGATATGTTTGGCACTATGATGTGTTTAATGCTGTAGCTAAGCATGCTGGTAGGGCTGCAACTTTGGGATAGTTAAAAAAGGAATAACAAATGAGTCCCATCTACAGTGCAGT
This sequence comes from Acipenser oxyrinchus oxyrinchus, assembly GCA_030684275.1. Lineage (NCBI taxonomy): Eukaryota > Metazoa > Chordata > Actinopteri > Acipenseriformes > Acipenseridae > Acipenser > Acipenser oxyrinchus. Next base: position 13,530,417 of record CM060261.1, on the reverse strand, counting down.
GCAGATCACATTAAAGGCTTCCCTTATAAAGGTTTATCACAGCATGGTACATTATAATAACATAATGCAAGCATGGTAAAGCATAGGGAAGCATTGTAAACTATGGTAAATGCATTGTATAACCATGGGGGAGTGCATGGAAAAACAGCAAAATGACTGTGCAGATTTAATGTGGTTAACTTTTCTAAGGAATGATTATACTCAATCTACTTGATAAATTTCCCTGGTGGGATTGCAACTCCCCAGAGGTGCAGACTAGAGCCCCCCAAGCAAGGACATGCTCTCCATTTTGCCATTTCAGCTGCTGACAGTTACTTTCTGGCACTGGGGAATTCTGTTGCACTTGCTGTTTTAGACTTGTTCTTCAGAGCTGTACTGTGCTAAAACCCTGTACCATCGCTGACCATGATTGCTTCCAGGTCACTCATGGTATTGTAATGACTGGTTGTGATGTATGACCATGCTGAATATCCATGGTCTAACAGTAAAAATGTGTAGGAGTTGTCTTTGACACATCACGTTTTTGAGCGCCTTTAAATGTTTTTTTCATCATGTTCTTAGTCACTAGTTGTTCCTCTATGTTTAAGCTCCCGCTCTGCCACTCACCCGTGCCTGCAACAGTGCGTGTACAGGCAATACGCCGGTGTAGTAGTACACTCAAAACACTCACGCAAAAAACAACAACACTCGGGAGTATTTTTTAGTGTACGTTCAAAACACTCAGGTCACGTTCATAACACTCTACTTCTACGTTCAAAACAACACAGTATGTACTTTCAAAACACTGTACATTATGTTCAAAGCATTTACGTTGCTTTTTACAGTTATGGTATTACATTTGTATTTTTTCCAAACGAGCGAACTGAATTAACCAACACAACAATGTACTAACAGAAACTGTAACCGTACAGTACTGTATATCAAAATACGGAGTTGAAATACAAAGCAAACAAAAAATACCAAAATGAACTATATACACACATGAAATATAGAAGCAGTACTACATCCTGAAACGCGCGCACACAGAAACACAGTAAATTGGAGTCTATAGCTAACGGATTACTTTTTCTGTATATCAAAATACGGAGTTGAAATACAAAGCAAACAAAAAATACCAAAATGAACTATATACACACATGAAATATAGAAGCAGTACTACATCCTGAAACGCGCGCACACAGAAACACAGTAAATTGGAGTCTATAGCTAACGGATTACTTTTTTTCAAGCATACTGGTTTGAGTTCTTTTGCTCCAAAAACAAAAATCATTTGAGGGATTACAAATGTTTTCGCTGTACAACATGTTATCTTGTTTAATGAACAAAAATATGTTTAATTACTATTATAATAACACTATATAACAAATAATAACATGCTGCTGTATATGCTGATATAATGTGTCTCACCTTTGTCGTTTTTTTTTTTGTGTACCTGTGTTTGTACATTAGTTGGTCATCTGTAATGAAAAAAAAGAACGCTGGCATTGTCTCCGAAAATTAGCCTTTTGCAAGAGGTCTACCCCATCGTGTTGAAACTCTCTGCACGTGGTTGGATTGTGATGTTGCACATAATATCAACAACAAACCTGAGGCAGAATAGCTAAAAAGTAAATAGCGCTACACTTTTAGTCAAATTCAGAATGACCTTCATATTTAGTCTTGTTTAGACAAATTTAGATTCGCAGTATTACACACACGTTTCACGCATGTTTAGAAGAATATATAGACTGGAAATAACAAAATACATTGATGAAATAAAACGAATATGCAAAATGTATGTTACTTATTTAAGCAGTTATTAGAAAATTTGGTATATGTACATATTAGTATTAAACTATTTATTGAATTGTGTAACACGGGAGTGTTTTCGGCGAACGTAGTGTTTTAGTCCTGAAAGGGGCCGTTTTGAATGTGAATTCAAAGCGCAGCAGACTGTTTTGAAGATACGAACAAACGGCACAAGTGTTCTGTTTTATGCTTTAGTTTTTATTTGCGACCTGCAGTTACATGGTCTTTTTTTTAACGGTTTATTATTATGTTTTTCTTAGCAGACTTCCTTATCCTGGGCGACTTACAATTGCTACAAGATATCACATTATTTTTACATACAATTACCCATTTATACAGTTGGGTTTTTACTGGAGCAATCTAGGTAAAGTACCTTGCTCAAGGGTACAGCAGTAGTGTCCCCCACCTGGGATTGAACCCACGACCCTCCAGTCAAGAGTCCAGAGCCCTGACCACTACTCCACACTGCTAATATTTCTTTGAGTGCATGTATTTTATTAGTGTGTAGGCTATATTGTGGTCATTTTGAGGACCTGTTATTTGAAAGAACTGAAAGAGTTCCTTTGCTATACTGTATTGTGACTGACGGTGCTGTCTCAAAGGATAACAGTGTGACACTTTGAGAGATGTCCTGCAGTGTGTTGATACCAAGCCTTTACTATTTTGTGGACGAAACATCTTTGTTCTCCGGTTATAAATAATCATGGTCTATACCAGACATTTAGTGTATGTAACATAACTGTTTTTTTTTTATTTTAAATATTTAAACACATTTTTTGGGACCAGTTAGGAGTGGTGAATAGTCATATTGTTTTCCAAACGGTTTAGTGTGGGTACACTGTGATATAAACATTTTTGAAAATCCAGTATTGCACCGAATATAGCCTTGCTGCCAAATAATATTTCTCAAGAGGAGACAAGGATAGCCCTCCTAGTTTAGAGAGTGAGAGTCTCCTTTTCTTTATTCTGGGCTGGGAACCTTCCATAGAAAATCAACCCAACACAGAAATTGGCAGCATTTTCTACTATTAATTATACTGATTATTGGTAGCCTAAAACTTAGTTCCAATCTTCACTGCATATAATTATTAACATGCAAATATATATTGTTTTATTCCAACTAAAAATATGACTTTTCATAGGTCAATTTCTTTGTCTTTTTAGGTGTAAAACTGACTGCACCAGCACTGCAAATGTGAAAAATTTTCCACGGTCTTTGCCCCTGGACCCCACCGGGGGTCTGAAGGGTCCCAAAACCCCTTATGCAGACGAAAACGTGCATTGTTGCTTCACATTGCGTAACCCTATAGAGTCCACTCACTATTTTCTGTAACCCTGACCACAGTGAATCACTGCCTGCCATATTAATAGTGCATGGTTAAAAACACCTGGGTAATACACTACATTGTTTCATGTTTTCAGAATTAACAAATCCTTTCATTGACAGTCATTTTTAATCTAACCAGAAATGCACCATTATATGATGTGAAATCATTCATGGAAAATGAACATCACTCCATTTAGCTGTTCAGGAGAGCTTGTGGGGATGAGATTCCCTGAGCCAAGGGCCGCTGGGGATAGGATACCAATGACAACTAATGAAATCCACAAGGGTATTTGTTATAGGGCAGCAGTCTGGAGTAGTGGTTAGAGCTCTGGACTCCTGACCGGAGGGTCGTGGGTTCAATCCCAGGTGGGGGACACTGCTGCTGTACCCTTGAGCAAGGTACTTTACCTAGATTGCGCCAGTAAAAACCCAACTGTATAAATGGATGATTGTATGTAAAAGATAATGTGTAAAAAAATAATATAACTGTATGTAAACAATAATGTGATATCTTGTAACAATTGTATGTTACCCTGGATAAATAAGGGTGTCTGATAAGAAATAAATAATAATTATAATAATAATAACTCGTTTCAAATCAATACAAAGATAAAAACCATTCATTCTGTGGCAACAGTGCATGCACACACACATTAAGGAGGCAGTGTGGTCCAGTGGTTAAAGTCCAGGGCTTGTAACCAGGAGGTCACCGGTTCAAATCCCACCTCTGCCACTGACTGACTCCCTTGTGCTCCATCCTGCGGATGAGATGTTAAATCAATGTCCTATTGTAACTGACTCTGCATATAATGCACAGTTCACAGCCTACCTCTGTAAAGCTCTTTGTGATGATGGTCCATTATGAAAGTTGCTATATAAAGATATTATTATTATATTATTAGCAAATACCCAGGGCTTGCTTAACAGTTAATAGCTATGAACAAACAAACAGGAAAGGTAGTGCTCGTTTTACAATGGCCAACAAAACAAATCGGGCCAGACTGACAAAGGTCTTCACACCACAGAAGAGAAAAAAATAAGACCGCTAGTGTTACAGTTCAAAACTAGTATCCAACTTTTGAGTCCTTAGATTGTTTTTAAGGTTAATGGTGCACAGTCTCAATGCTGTGTCTCTGTCCTATACTGTCGTATGACTTCACCCGGTAAGTTCTAATGCTTATTTTTTACGATTAAAAAAAAATATATATATATATTGTTCTGTGTGTCTTACAAACACTGCAATGTACAGGACAAATTATTTCCCTTGTGTAAAGAAAAAGTAATGAATGTCTTTACGCGCCTGCGAATCCATGCTACCTTGTCAGGTATTACAAATGGCTTATTGTGTGTATACGCAATCTCCTTTATTAAAAAAAAAAGAACTTGGCATACAGCCAAACCAGCATGCTTATTTTCTTCTTCATAACTGAAATAAAAGGGAAGAAATTGTGAGAAGTTTGCATTTTCAGTACTTTATCCATAACTTGAAAACATCAGATATGTAATGTAAAACTATATTCAGGATGGAGAATCCGCAATGTGAATGAAGTGAACTGCAATTGAACAGGTGAATTAATGATGATGATGAATTTGGCTGGAGACCTTGTCCTTGGGTGCTCCACAGCTACCCATAATGCTGGCCGGCTAGCGCATACACGAACAATATCATGAAGGCTAAAGCTGTGTGGGCCACCTCCCCCCAAAAGACAAACCATGACTGGATAATGAATATGATGAATGGTTATACAAAACCTGCAGTGGCACACTGCCACCTACCCCCAAAAGATAGGAAAGGAAGATGACTGGATAAAATGAAAATAATGAATGATTAACGCAACAGCTTAAAAAGTTTACAAACTGCTCGGCTAACCCTACTAACTGGTAGGAGGAAACCTTAAGGAATCCATGGCTGAGGGTAGCCCTTCCTCCAGGCTCTAAAACGGCCGTCTCCCTGTTCGGCCTCACAGCGCACGATGGAGAGGTCAAACAAAACAAACGACATGAATGAAAGCCCCGCAGAGCCTTTAAGCACTTGGAGATGACATGGTGATTAGTGGGCAAATGCTCCTTCAAGAAATACAACCAAGTTTCCCATTGAAAAGTCAAGTAGGCAAACTTTCTGCTCGTGTCTTGGCTAGTACACCAAACTATCAGAAATATTTCTTATAGTTTTATTCTTATAATTCTTATAGTATTGCCTGAGTTTTTCATTCAATTTGCTGAAATGCTTCTAGTCACAAGAGGCTGGATTAGCTCAAACAGAAAGGAGGTTTGCATCGATTGTTATAACTTTGTCTCCTGCACTGGGATTTCTTCAAAGCCTTGTACAATATAAAAACGCTTGGGCTTTCATTATAGTTACATTGCTTACAATGTGTAAACCGCAATGTATGGGACATTTATTAAACTGTTTAAGTGGCTTCTGTAGCATTTTAATTTCTGATTTTATATGACAGATGACCTCAACATTAAAATAATTCAATTTACACCAAAAAAGAAAATGAGCTAAACAACATTAAACAACAAGGTCTGTTAACATGAGGTAGTTGTCTTTTTTATATAAACTTTTTAAAGTTTAGCTTTTTTTTTAACGGGACAGACATTATTCACTTCTCCTTTGTTTCCAGGCCATGCATTGCACCAGAGACTCCCGCAAACAGACGCTTACTGCAAACTCTTATGTAATAAACCCCAGTGACACTTCTAATTTCTCTATAGCGCATGCTCACATGCATGCTTCCCACAGCTTTTCTTGCAGCCACCTCGCTGCTGCACCAACATCACTCTGTATTCTGTTTACTGATCCATCTTTCTAAAAGCAAAGTGAAAGCTATTTTCTGAGACACTCAGGAAAGCAACAGCAGCGATTTCCCCAGAGAATTCACAATACATTCGTGGCCATCTATTAATAGAAGGCACTGCAGAAAGGTTTTAAAACACCAGCCCCCTGATTCCCAAAAGGCACAATATCAGAAACACCAATATGTTTCATCGATTGGCTTTTTATCGCTTTTAGTCAGGTGTGCGCCCCTCAAACTCTGTCTGTGTCTCCACGATGCTTACTTTGGGGCAGTGGTTTGCGCCTCAGGTAAAGCAAACTTTGAATCCGCTTTTAATAAACTAGAACAATTGAGGGAATTAATACATTGCCTTTATTAGTACTCATGAAGGATCTGCTAATGAAAGCTGTGACATGTAAGCTAAATTATCAAGTTGTTTATTATTTTTAAACTTCATGACGTTCCATAGCAAATAAAGGGCTATTTACCAGCTGTTTACAAACATGGTAATGCTTTACCCCCTCTGAAATCTACCGCACCAAATTCTATTGAGGTTCATTTGATCAGGTTTCAGCAAAATGCAATGGGAGAGTAAAGCGGTTAGGGTTTAGCTTAATACAGTATCAATTTGCTTAAACACACCCTTCGTTTCTTCTTCTGAAATTAAACAGTGTGCCCTGAATTTTCCATTTTCTTTTATTAAGTTGTGTTGAAATGGCCCTGCATTTAAGTGAATTATCTGTTTAACAGACATGTGATATGAAAATAAATGTCATTTAATAGTAACATGAAAAATATGAAGCAGTTATTAGCATGTTACAAATACTGTAAACCCTTGCTATAACACCTTTCATTATAACGAACCTTCAGCTATAAAGAACCTGGCCCCTGGACCTCAAATAAAAAAAAAACAGAAAAAGATAATATAAACACACTCTGTCAACATCCCAGTCTGTACGCAAGGGATGCCACCTCCGCAGTGAAGTCAACTTTTTTGTCCGCAACAAAGTTGCAAACTATATTGATTGTTTGAAAAAAGGAGTAATGCAGGCATATCTCTCTCATGAATATAGGTTATTATTTGTTATTATTATTTGTTAGATGCCATTATCCAAGGCGACTTACAGAGACTAGGATGTGTGAACTATGCATCAGCTGCAGAGTCACTTACAATTACGTCTCACCCGAAAGACGGAGCACAAGGAGGTTAAGTGACTTGCTCAGGGTCACACAATGAGTCAGTGGCTGAGGTGGGATTTGAACCGGGGATCTCCTGGTTACAAGCCCTTTTCTTTAACCACTGGGCCACACAGCCTCCTTGTCAGAAAGCACTCTGTTTTTTGGCTTGTTCAGCAACCATGCAGCAAAGCAAAATTGATTTAAAGAAAAAACAACAACAACAAAAAAACTTGAGGATCATGAACTTGTCATGTCAAACTTTTCATGCCGGGTTGATTTGGAATAAAAGCTCACTTTGGGATTCTTGCATGTTGGATTAAGATTTGCTGTACTTTGAAATTATTCATGTCAGATTGATTTTGAATAAAAAGTTCAGCTTCAATTCAGGATTTTTGCTTTTTGTGCTGCGTTTTAATTCTTTAACAAATAGGATAAAGCAAAGGCAGAATACTGCATACATGAAACGAACAGGTACATGTAATTCTACTTTTATTCACAATGTCATCTCATTAACTTACTCCAGCAGTTTATCGTTCATTTTGATTGTGCTTTCGCAATACCGATCCTCTCTATATAACCAACAATAGCCTTGGACCCCAGCAGGTTTCTTATAGCGACGGTGTTCTGTATACAATTTACAGCTACAGCCAAAAGTTTTGCATTACCCTGTAGAATTAACTAATTTTACTTCATAAAGTCAAATGAATCCCGCTGAATAATGTTACATTAACATATTGAATTACATACCGCTTTCCGTTAGACTTTTGTGGTATCATTTTGTAGTTTCTTTGATTACATCATGTTAAATAAAATATCTAAATTATGTTAATGTATTTTGTTTTTTAAATTATGTCTCAATCCTAAAATTCTTGGTGATACAAAACTTTTGGCTATGGCTGTTCACACACAGAAATACACATTTCAAAAACTTTTGTATTATGTGTGTACACAATGAATAAATGTTAAATACATCACTTAAAATACGTCAATTGTTTTTTTTATTCCAAAACAAAATGAATCACTGTTTTTTATTTCTAAATGAAATTAATGAAATCACATCTTATAGCAAGACGAGACACCTGCGATAACTGACACGCCAATTTTCTTTGCCACAGCAGCCTGATAAACCACAAGACACTCCAGCTCCTTCAACAGTTCAACATGTTTTACACAAGTCACAGGATAATCACGTACTCACATACCACGTACTGCGCTACGCAAGCCTGACTTGCTCTGAAAAGTGATCTCTGTTCATCATGTGAAAATACTGTATCCCAATTAAATGAAGTGACATAAATAGCATTGGGAAGAACCGTCTCCCAGAGCTGTGTCCCATTTAAGTGGAAATCCCGATTATCAGTATCCCCAGTAGGCAGCGCCGACCGTACTGGCAAACAGTCTCACTTTTGGCAACTTGGTTATTATATTTGAGTATTATATTTATTTTTCCAGCAAGTGTGCACCCACTGATCCTGATCGCTATATCACGAAGTTTAAACTCAGCTTGCATTTTCTTTTACAGGAGACCAAGAACATGACAACCATCACTAGAACAGGTCAGTGCAATCTTTTATATTCGCATATTTGCATTAGCACAGGATAACTATCCACACAGGTCAGGTCGAAGCAGGTCTATAATTGATAGTGATGGACTATTCCTCCATCACACCCTGAAAGAATTGGCATTATCCAAACCCAGAGATCAGGGCGGGTTCTTGCACAGTAATGATGAGAGCCATTAGAGGAGCGAGCATGTCTTTAATATGGTAGTCAGGCTGCATGGTGGGCATCCTGTTTCACACTGTTAGCCAGTGTAGTTCATGATGTATGGTACAGTTGAAACCCTGGCTGAACACAGGACCTCATTCACTAAACAGCAGTAAATGACCATAATTACCGCGTGGCAGGGGGAAGCCACACCGCATGCAAAAATGAACCAGCGGTAGCTCTATTCACTAAGCTAATTATACGCACAAATAAAGCAAGCTAAATGATTTATTTGCAAGTTGTCACAGCGTGCGGAATTCAGCACGCAGAATTCAACACGCGGAATTATGCATGAGGTTTACACACACTGTATTATAATATATATATATATATATATATATATATATATATATATATATATATATATATATATATATATATATATATATAAGGACGCTCAAAACATTAACTTCAATTAAACATTAAGGACAAAATAAATGCGCTCCGTAGGAGGAGGGTGGGGTCTTGTCCCAAATCACAGCGTCCTCTTGAGACCGTCAAAGCAGAGAAAGTAATTGTTAATGGAACATTTATGTTTAACTCTGCAAATCATATAAATATTTGTTTGTTCAACTTGATCTCCCTCGGATTTATTTTGTAATATTAATCAAAAAACAGCAAAGCACTCGCTCAGTCAATTTAAAGTTCAATATTTACATTTCAAAAGGTGTTTGGCGAAACGTCACTTTTTAAACATTAGATGCCATTTCATTGCTTGTATTTATGACTGTACCTCAACTCCTGTGTACATTCATTTACTAGACATTTACAGTTTATTTTGTATATTTTAAAGCTATGTTAAGCATAGCCTACTTAAATATCACAAGTACATGGTGACTATATAAATATATGAACATAGCAGAAAGTGTTGCATATAAACCTGCCTTGTAATCTTCATATACCCCGGACTGTCTGAGGATGTACGAGAACATTGGAACATTGGAACTCGATTGAAACAATCTTTTAAAATGAAACAAACTTTTGCTGGAAACAAGAGTCGTTTAAAATGGTCTGTGTTGGCTGCAAAAAAAAAAAAGTAACAAGCAGACAAAACAGATTTTTTAAAAACAACCTTGAAAGACATATTCAGCAACATTTTTGAGTTTTGTAAACCTTTAAAATGTATGTTGACACATTAATTACAATGACTGTGTAATTCCCATAGACTATTTTGCTGCTTTTAATCCCAAAATATTAAACTCATCAGTGTCCTTGTTGCATACAATGCAAACAAAATCGTTCATTTTTACATTTAAATATTCTGTGTGCTCCACAATTCGGGATTATTTTCATTTAAAAAAATGGGTAATATTTCATTGACCAGCTGTTGTATTGGCATGTTCGCTGCACTAAAGACTTCCAGTAAATCAAATGTGTTGACATTACGTGTTTCTCCACTTTCTGTGCTGTTTTTAAACAATCCTGTGATTGTGACCTGCTTGTTCGGTAATTGTTTAGCCTGAACTTCAAGTTTGATTTTCTTGTTTTTGTGCACTGCGCTGTCAAGATGCTTGTCAATAGTACCTTTTCTTAGGTGATCCAAAGACACATTACAAGTTGAGCAAAACAGAATCCCACCATCTGCGTGCGATATTCTGTTGAAATGAATTTAGCTTTTTTTGATTAACCATACATTTTTATTGTTAATCATTTTTATGCATTTTTAATGTTAACCATACACTGCAAGCTAATACACCAACAATATCTAAACAACCATTTTAAGCTTCCCACCTCTGACTCGAATGTTACATCATTGTAAAGTATGAGGAATTGTGAATACAGCAGGTGTACAAAGCATGCAGTAAAGAGGCTTACTGCGTGCAAAAAACGTTACTGCTGTTTAGTGAATGAGGCCCATAGAGAGGGTCCAGCTCCTGCAAGCTACTGTATATAAGTTGAACAAAAAAAAAAACTCTAAAACTCTAAAACTCTGTGCGTGTGTGAAAGAAGCTTAAGGCACCAATACATAATTCACATTGGGAATTTCATAGCAGCTGCGATTTCACAAATATTAAAAAAAACAAAAACATTTGTGTTTTGTTTAGTCAGCTTCTGCGTGATCTTATTAACATGCATCCAGCGTTAAGGCTGAGTCTACTGTCTGCGATCCACCATGTTACAGATTCCATCTCTTCATGTGATTTACACCAGGGACTGGGAGACAGAGTGCAGTATCATCTGTGTACATATTTTGACGTGGAGCCACTAGAGGACGCTCACCAACCTGCATGAATGTACCCTGGAGGTTTCTGTTGCACCAGACAGAAAAAGTAGCTAACATTATATCACCCAAATTATTCATTTTTCACATCCAATGACTGTTATTGACTTCTAGAACAGTATCATGAATATATTTACTTTATTCATAAAAGCAGTAAGCTTACCATGCTGGCACCACCTAGATGTCTTTAGCCTTCAAATGAATCAATATGTTTTCGGAGTGCAAGGAAGGTAGGCATTTGTACCATGTTTAAATCAGGATTAAACTATGAACCAGTGTGGGTACAAAAATGTGCAGGTACTCATATGCACAGCCGGGTGAAGACATTTAAAAATTGAGACAATTTGAGTGCCAATGAATAAATACTTTTAAAATGTATACATATTGGTTCACGATACATTTATAAATACAAAATAAGTCTTAAAAAATAACTGATCAATTATAACCAATTCACCATAAACAAGGAAGCTAAAATATCCTCTGCATGATCATGGTGTAGATTAATTACCATGATCTGTTCCAGAAAAAAAAAAAAGATTTTTCAGGCAGAAACAGTATAAAAGTAGACTTTTTTAAATTCTTTTTTTATCCCTGGTATTGTGGTTTCTGCACAAGAAACAAAGTGGCAAAAAGACACATTTTCATAAAGTAATATCATTACTGTGGTTTACTTATGGCTTGTTTTTATTTATTTTATTTAGATGTGCACGCAAGTGAAAACTCACATTTAAGTTAAATAAACTCTTCAAAATGTTTTAGAAAAGGGGGCATTGTACAAAGAAAAAACACCTCATCATTTTGGTTTTTGTTTATTACAGTCCTCATAACAGAAAATATTAGGATCACAACAAAACTAAACGTTGATCACTATGCTTAACATGTACCTTGCAAGCTGGGCCAGTGTTTGAAAAGCGTAAAGCACACCTACATCTGTATCCCGATTCTGACTCGCTTGCCAAATCTGAAGCTGCACTTTGTTGATCCTGTTTTTTTAATGTTAATCCCTACTGTCCCACACATCACTTGCCATTTTAGAAAATTTTGCGCAAATTCTGGCAATGTGGTAAATCGGTACAAGGCAAAATGCGTTATGATAATTATTTCTAATATTTATGGTGTGTAACTGCTATGTTATGCTATGTAATTTATGGTGAACACTGACATGTTTTGCCTTCAAATTCATCTGCAGCAATGGTCGTTCGAATATTCTCCGCCAGAGTAACGAAAATAATTATTACTTCATGATAATGATAATTACTCCACACCACTGTTTTCACATTGCACTGCTAAGGTCTTCTCTCGTTGATCAACGAATGAGCACTGACACAAGCAGTATGAGGAAACAGTATGCAAGCAGCATGAACTGTGCTGAATGAAAGCGCATTTGAGAAACGTTGTGCTAGTTGACTGTGTGAGTGGATGGAATGCATCCGTGTTGGATGAAAAGCAGATTAAATAAGTCCTGGTACCCAGTACTGGCATCAAAAGAAGTCCCAGTACTGAGTACCGGTGAGTACCGGCAGAATTTCACCACGGTATACACACTACAGACAGATCACTGCTAAACATTCAGTACATCGCACGAGGCATTTGCCATACCAAGAGTGACCGTGAAACTATCCTGCTAAGCAAGGCTACACTGGTTTGTTAGACATCAACAAAAATGTGGTTTTGTCCTGTTTGAATGATTTGCCATTGATTTCTTGCCGCCCAGGGAATTATGCACAGAAAAAAATGAAAATTATGCAAAATAATGCGGTATGTCTGTACAAGTGTGTACAAAGTAACACAAGTATTGTGCAGTTGTATTGGGTCCTTCACTCATACTGGATATCAAAATACTAGCATAAGTTAAAAAAAAAAAAACTAATTAGAGAACAATGGATTTTTTTTAACATAAAGTCTTTCCAAATTTCAAGAATGAAATAAGGGAGGACCAGCTCTTTCAGTTTGACTTCCGAAAGAGCACGCCTCCGATGGGACAGTACAAGATTATACAGCGAGTTGCTGTGCTCAGCATCAGCTGTATTTGTTACTGCATTTACGTATCTGAAAGCTAATGTTTTCAAATTAGGAAAGCGGTCAGCTGTCGATGACCAAAACAAGTCGATGTCAATTTCCCCTGGCAGTAGAGCGCTCTGGATCGCTCTGGGTCCCACCTTCACAGTGTACAAAGCAAAGCAAAGAACATCTTTAACTCTCTCTTTTGCTGATATATTTGCAACGTGAGACCTTTGTCATGGCATTTTCTGGCAAAATCGATCAATGTTCCCTTTATCCTCAGTGTGATCCAACATTTTTCTCTATCCTTCTCTGTTAACAGCGATATTATTTAATAGTACGCAGCTGTGCGTGATGATATGTTTTATGCGTAAAATGACGCAGGTGCGTAATTGCGTAATTCCCCGGGGTGTAATTTAGGAAATTAAACAGAATCCAGCATGCCTAGTTGTGGTACTGCAGATTACTGGTGTGTATTGGTTCATATTGTGATCACTGTATTTCACAATATCAATGTGTTACCAGTGGTTCACACTGTTGTAGCTGCCTTTGTGCTATCGATGTCCTTTACTACAAAAAAACTACATACGCTTCTGACTAGAATGCAAACAAACAGCAATGTGCTTGGTGGTTGCAACTCTTTTTGTAATAAAGACGTTATGAATACCGGGTGGGTCATCGGCAGTGAGCAAATGACTTATTAGAGTAAGTCGTTATGCAGCCTTGTGCAATGGTACAAAAGGAACTAAACAAGATTACCCCTGTCTAATAAATACAGACTGGGAGTGTTGCCTCAAGAGCAGAACACTGTGTTATTGATTAAATGGTGGAGGAGGTTAAGGAGCAAGCAAAGACACTGAAGGAGAGTATCCAAGGATGTGACCCGCCCCGCCCGCCGAAACAACCGCCAAAAACAAGATGTGAGATTTAATGGATTCTGTGGCTTGTGCCGGGACCATCAATCTTCTCTGCTATGAATGACATTTTACAGCTTTTATTCATTTAACATTTTACTATCCGCATCCTCTCCTTTGCTAGTTACCACATCCCTCATTTTCAAGGATGTCGTTTCTTTTTTTTTTTTAACTGTTTTAATTAAAGGTCTTGATACACATAAATTTCAGCCCAGTGTTTTAATACAATTATACGATTAACATCATTGACTCCTCACATCCATTCCGAGTGAAAAACGCACTAACTGGATTAGTGCCTGCACACAAAGGATTTGCTCATGGCCTATGCTATACCTCGTTCTTTATTTCCATTTCTTGCTGGGATAGTATTTTATTTGAACCCATTTTCCACCACCAGTAATTTAAAGCCCCATTTATTAGATGTAATTGTATATCTAGTAGGTGTATGTAAAATATTCACTCGCTTAAAGCCTTTGGTTACTTTTTTTTTTAAACCCATATTCATAAAGGGTCACCCAATATACAATGGAATGTTTTGAGCGGGGGCGGGGCTAAGTTTTTCAGCTCTTCCAATCACATGGATGCACTGCACATAGTTGTATTTGTTTAAAGAGTTTCATGAATACCACTTTTGTTGCAAGCCCTGAATCCAGACGTGCCTAACTCAAATCTAACGCTAAACCTGATTAATGTTTTCTTTTTTTTTTTTTTAAATATGAACTTCTGTTAGTTTTCAGTGTGTGGATTGCGCCTTATTTAGGGAATGTGAATGAGGTTTAATTCACCTCACGTTAACAAGCCACGGGTTTGTCTTATCAGGGGCATAAGAATTACTTAAACAAAGGAGGCATAACAGTAATAAATCAATTCACCTCTTAGAATCACAAGCTGTAACCACATTCAGCACATCTTTCAAAATCATCAGCAGAGCAACCACCGGCTGCAAGACGTGTACATCTCTCCATGATATAAGGGGACCTGTGTCCTGCAGCCACAGCAATCTCTATCAATCTCATCACAGCCACTGTGTTAACCAGCAAGATAAGGCTTGATCTAGTGCAGCTGGCAATGGTAATGGAATTGTTTCTCCTAAAACTACCCATACCAGCTAAATAATGAGCCATCAACACATGTTAAACCAAGTGACTGCCATTCCCATTTACAAAACGGGATGATTGTGCATTATTTAGATAGTGTGATTCATTACAGTGTACATATTTATGTTTGAACCCAGGTACCAGAAAGGGGATGAACAGCCCAATGTAACATCTATTGCAGTTGCTGAGAATGAGTTTCTGGACAAAGCCATCTTTGCTTTACATTCTCGTTCCGAGCTGTCGGGTTGTGAGGGAACACGGGGGCGCAGACACTGGGAGACTGCAATCCAGAGACGTGGTAATGTGCCGTGCTATTGTTATTCATGTTTGTGTCATGGCCATTGTGTATAACAACGTCTGGTTGTGATGTGCAACCATGTTCTGAAACTCCACGAGTTGAACTTGATTTGGTTGCGGTTCTGAATACCAAGCATGGTACTGGCAATGGATAACCATGAGACATGAGTGCTGGCCGTGGCAAGCCTGATAGATGCTGACTGGGAAACCAGCACCATTCTTCCAATCCTAAATACGGGAGGTTAAGACATATAGGAATACCCCTTGGTATTGCTCACCAGTATACACATGCACATTTTGATCGGTTAATTTATGGGCATTAGTTGATTAATCGTTAGTTTACTCGGTAGATGAATCTGTGCACATTTTTAATAAAGGTAACGATTTTACCTTAAAAATCAATACAATCTAAAGAAAAGCCCAATGGGGATTTGGTCTTTTTAAAAGCATTTTTATTATTATTTTTATTTTAGTAAATGTAATCACAGACCAACCGTTCTTTCGGGCCACTGTCAGTCACATACCTGAAAACACAAGACAGCTGACCTGCGTTTCCATCGTCGGTTGTTTAATCTACCATTAAAGCTACGTACTTGGCTTCCTGTACTTCTGTTTTTATTCGTTCTGAATCTTGTTAGAGGTATCTGAGAATACAGTGGCTATTGACAAGTGACTGTTAACATGATGTCGCAGTCAGAAATCAGAGAAAGTAATTCCACTTAATGACCTCTTGCACAAAGTCAGGGATTTTGTAGGCATATAGTCAGGTGTATGATTAAACAATTATACCAAACAGGTGCTAATGATCATCAATTCAATATGTAGGTTGAAACACAATCATTAACTGAAACAGAAACAGCTGTGTAGGAGGAATAAAACTGGGTGAGGAACAGCCAAACTCAGCTAACAAGGTGAGGTTACTGAAGACAGTTTACTGTCAAAAGTCATACACCATGGCAAGACTGAGCACAGCAACAAGACACAAGGTAGTTATACTGCATCAGCAAGGTCTCTCCCAGGCAGAAATTTCAAGGCAGACAGGGGTTTCCAGATGTGCTGTCCAAGCTCTTTGAAGAAGCACAAAGAAACAGGCAACGTTGAGGACCGTGAGCGCAGTGGTCGGCCAAGGAAACTTACTGCAGCAGATGAAAGACACATCATGCTTACTTCCCTTCGCAATCGGAAGATGTCCAGCAGTGCCATCAGCTCAGAATTGGCAGAAAACAGTGGGACCCTGGTACTCCCATCTACTGTCCGGAGAAGTCTGGTCAGAAGTGGCCTTCATGGAAGACTTGCGGCCAAAAAGCCATACCTCCGATGTGGAAACAAGGCCAGCGACTCAACTATGCACGAAAACACAGGAACTGGGGTGCAGAAAAATGGCAGCAGGTGCTCTGGACTGATGAGTCAAAATTTGAAATATTTGGCTGTAGCAGAAGGCAGTTTGTTCGCGAAGGGCTGGAGAGCGTACACGAATGAGTGTCTGCAGGCAACAGTGAAGCATGGTGGAGGTTCCTTGCAAGTTTGGGGCTGCATTTCTGCAAATGGAGTTGGGGATTTGGTCAGAATTAATGGTCTCCTCAATGCTGAGAAGTACAGGCAGATACTTATCCATCATGCAATACCATCAGGGAGGCATCTGATTGGCCCCAAATTTATTCTGCAGCGTGACAACGACCCCAAACATACAGCGAAAGTCATTAAGAACTATCTTCAGCGTAAAGAAGAACAAGGAGTCCTGGAAGTGATGGTATAGCCCCACCAGAGCCCAGAGCTCAACAGTGGACTGCCAGTGGACTAAATAAAGGTCATGAATAGTATGTTATATTAACAATGTCAACAATAAAGCATTATATAGGGCAGCAGTGTGGAGTAGTGGTTAGGGCTCTGGACTCTTGACCGGAGGGTCGTGGGTTCAATCCCTGGTGGGGACACTGCTGCAAGGTGCTTTACCTAGATTGCTCCAGTAAAAACCCAACTGTATAATGGGTAATTGTATGTACAAATAATGTGATATCTTGTAACAATTGTAAGTCACCCTGGATAAGGGCGTCAGCTAAGAAATAAATAATAATAATAATAATATATTTATAGCAAAGCAGGTGTCCACACATACATAACCCTACAGTACAGAACTATTGTAGTGTCACTGCACTGCCCATTTGATAGGGACGGCTGCGATTGTTGTCTCTTTGTGAAGTGCAGCAGATCTGTTGATAATGTGACCTATGCACTGAGGCACCACAGAGCTGCTCTCAGATGTGCAAGCAGCTCTGGCTATTCCAGGGAAAGATGCATGAAGAGCAACGTCTATCCCTGTGAGAGGTTTGACCGTCCACAAGCTTACTCCTCATTCCCTGGGTGCTGTTCCTGCACTCTGTAATGTACTTGCTTCAATGAGAGCCCGTTCAATCTTGTTACACTGAAGGAAATCATCTCTTTAAGGGAATCAAGTGAGCTTGCATAGGAAGGGAATCCCAGAAGCATACTGTACTACTCTGAAGGATTTGGGAGTGACTGAGGAGAATGGTTCCAATGGTTAAACTGTGACTTTGACATTGGCTCTCATCTACAGTTAATCTGGATGTCACATTTTAGAAATCATCTTTCTAACAATGCAGTTTTGCCTTTACCTCCTCTGTCCTTTTGCTCATTTGAAATTGCCCGGGCTACCATCAGCCAGAGTGCCCTCGGGTACGGACGTTCAGAATTTTAGGGTTCTAAATAATGGTCTCATGTAGTTTTTGTGGTCTTGTGTAAATCAAATAATGCGTTTCACACCCAAATTTTGTTTTCTCTTCCAAACCTGGTCTCAGGACCGAGGAGGATATACTCATTAGCATCCGTTTTGGATTTAACAGTACTGTTTGTGAAACTAAAGAAACACTGCATCCTGTGAGAGGGTGTGGGGAATTCACTAGACACAAGAGTCAGAACGTTTAATTGAAACACCACTGGGGTGCATGGATTTATTTATCCCAGCAGTGGGCGCTCTTATGCCGTGGGTTGCACTCACAGGTGCAGAAAATAATATTCAAAAAACAAAAGGCGAAAGCAAAAAGGAAAATAAAACACAATAACAAAATTACAAACAAAGGGTGCTGCTACAGGCAGCGTCTCGCAGCCTCCACTATCCAGGACGGCTCAGGCTTCAGTTATGCTTTGCTATTTCCTCACTATCACTCATGGGGTTGCCCAGACTTACCCAGCTAAGCTAATAGCGCCCCACTAGGGGTACGTGGTAAAACACTAATTCTTTGTAACAGCTGTCTTCCTCAGCCGGGCTTGCTTGCCCCTTTCTCTCGCTCCAGACACTGGCTTTCTGTTATGGTTTTAATACAGGTTTGTGTCGTTTCTCCTAGAATGGCAAGACCAAAGGAAAAGCAAAGCAAAATTTTTACTGGTCGATCGACACCCAAGACCTGCCTCCCGACCACTCAGAGAGAGGGAGACGCGACACACCCTCACCCAACATCTCTGTCACTGCCATGAATGGCAGGCTGATCCCACAGGGCTCCCATCCTCCCCCTGCAGGATCATGCATGCGCTTGATAGCCAGCACAGTTCTCCCCTATCACAGATCCATATTGTGTATTTTTTCACTGCAGTGTTTTCTCTGTGTTGAAAAAGTCAGAGTGCCATAAAAGAACAGCTTAGGAAACCAAACGGAAAATGAAAGAGAGTGGTGATAAGGGCAAAGTGTGTTTTGTTGATATAACAGTTTCCACATTTAAGCAGATATTTTAAAATCAGATTTAAAATACAATACAATGGCTTAGTGGGCACTGCAAATATAATGTCACAAACTACAGTACAACAGGAAATGTTCTTCACGATTGTCATAACTGTACTGTATAAATGACTTAGTAGAATTAATGAACATGCTGGGAAAGGTCAGCTGAAACTGCACACTAAAGAAAAGGATGCAACACTGAAGACAGCTGAACACAGTCCAAGTGCAGTACGATCAGTGTAGATGTAGTGATCACAGAAACAGACATGCAACAATGATGACTTTTGTTCTTACAGGTTGTGGCTCTAAACACATTACAAAACAGAACTTTGCGGGCTACAGCTGTAACAAATGGAGGGGCAGAACCCATATCAATTGTGTAATTGTACTGGATACAGAACACTGCAGGAGCATCTTAGTGCAGGAACACAGGAAAACCACAAAAAGAGGGCTCTTACTGGACACATATAGCTAGGTACCGTTTACTGGGTATATGGGATGATAAAGTTAAGAAAATCCATTCAATCTAAATGAACATCAAGCAGCTGACAAGTTTCAATCATTAATCTCCCTTATTTGTGTTCAGATACATTTATTACTTTTAATGTTTCAGTCACTAATTATTAAAGTTGCAGAACTCTGCTACACTTGTAGCCTGATGGCATTGGCTACGTTCAAGATTAAAGAGCTCCCACCCTCCGTGCCAGCTGTGCAGAATGCTTTGAGGAGCATGGCTGACCAGCAAAGAAGGGCAACTTTGCATAGCCAGGGCATGAACCTGCGCTGCCCTGTCTGTAAGACTCACCCTGCACACCACGCGGTCGTGCCTTTACCAGGGGAGCCTTCGGTCTGCTTTACATCTCTGAAGGAGATAGCTTTTCTATCTTAGTGTTCCTATTTTACAATCAAAACTGCATGTCTTTTTTTAAATTCTAATTTTATTAAATTTTTGTTTTCTGTCAAACTATCTTTTTTCTTTTTTTTTTACAATGAAAACCCCATTTTTTACCTTATTTTTTATTTCATCAAATTCTGTATTAGATTTAATGTAATGGTTTACTTGTTCATGAATTATTCATTGAAGCGCTTTGGGATCCTTGCGATGAGATGCGCTATAGAAATGTGAATTGTTGTTGTTGCTTTTGAAACTTAAACAGGGTTCTTTCACTTGGGCCAGGCAGGGCCACAGTCCATGGGGAGACAGTGCTGTTCACAGTGTGGTAAACTGTTGCCACTACTTCAGGCTTTGTCAACAGGATAAGCAGAGACCAGAATGTCATTTCGCTTGTGATGACAGCTAGATTTAGACACAGATCTCCAGGGGTAGCAGAGGCACTCACTGTATCAGTATCCAGGGAGTCTCTCTACTTCTCATACTTCTCCACACACCGCCCTCGTGACGACAGGAACCCATGAACTGTGCAGTGAGTAACATGCTGCCTGGTTCCGCTTGCTTGTCCCTCATTCTCTTCCTTTTCCCCTGGGTATGAAGAACATAGGCCTGCCCTTCCTGACACCTTGTGCTGTCTCACTATCAACTTCTCTCATAATTAAACGCTTGGATGCAGTGCTGGAGCCTCAGCATGCACTTGCACCATTTCTGTGAAAGGAATAACTCTGAAGGGTCCTTCTGCACATTCCCAATTAAACAGCAAGTCGCTCAACATGTTGTTTCAATTATTTGTTCACTTGTCCCTTGTCTTTTATGACGTGTCTGTTTTTGTATACGGTATCTGTCTTTACCTGGCTTTCAACTTGTCTGGAGAGCCTAACCAACCACTGGACAGCCTTCCTCATGCCATTAAAACTACATGACTGTGATGGGCCAGCCTACTCCTCTCCCAGATAAAGACAGCAAGATAAAGAATATATATATATATATATATATATATATATATATATATATATATATATACACTCGAGATTAAATCAACAATCAACAGCTCCTAGAACCACTCAACATAATGGCAAACATCATAAAAAAGGAAAGTGAAATGTGATACAAAAAGATCTTAACTAAGATTTTATCATTAGTATTCTCACATCCAATCAGCACTAGCAATTTTATAACTGCCCCCACCCCCACCCGTTCTTCTGTTAAAGATCTGCTGGTTCTTCGCTTGTATTTTATACTCTGATTTGGAATAAGTAGATATTTCAAAGACATGCTACAGATAGAATTTGCAGAACCCACCCCAATGGGGAAGCTGTAATCATACATGTAATCTACAGCAAGGATGGGCTAGTTTATGAAGAGAGTTGTAGAAAAAAAATACAAACAACATATTTTCAGCAGGACCAGTAATGTTAATAAGCTAATAAGAGGTATAATTTTAAAGCAAGGCTTATCACTCCTTTAAGATGGTAATTCTCAAATCAGAAATTTAATTGAAGGCCATTAGAGAACACTGATTAATTTAGAGAACTGTCCCTTAATGGTCATTCATTTTAATACCTATGTTTTAAAATACTTTAGCAGAGGAAACAGTAATGTGATATGAGTCAAGGGCAACAGTTTAGTCATTTTTATTTAGCCCATAGAGGCCACTAGCACAGCTAATCGCAGGCTACTGCGAGTGTTTGTTTGTTTGGGCTTTTTTCAATGAAAATGTAATTAGCAGCTGTCAGTTTATGTATTCATTTACACACAGGTTCTGTGTTACACAGTGTGGCTTCTCTCACTATCCGTCTTACTATTTATCAATTATTGACTGCCGTGGCAACCTTATCGTCCACAAGCACAATTCATATAATGAGTGTAACAGCATTAGCTTTCTTGATTCTTAAAAAACAAGCTCACTCCCATGCATTGCAGGTGTGAGTATCATGAAAACACAAGCCGCTTTTGGAATGGGATCTCGTACCAAATACCTACACAATGTTTTATTTCATTTTGGTGAGTGGTCCCTAAATAATATAGCATGCTATCGACTCTGTTCACAAAGCTTCACTTAAAGACGTTATTTACTTAAAGAATCAAAGCTAGTTACTCCAAACTGTCATTAGCACAATTGTTCTGACAGGAAAAGAACACCATTTTCAATTCTATAATTAATATGGAATCTATTGGGACTATTTACAAGCCCCAAATGAAATGCCTGCATGGTTTATTTCTGATTTGCTAATTTCTTTTTTTTTTCACTAATGATGATTTGAGGTAAACGGCTTTGAGAATATAGTCCTCAGTTTTGATTAAGTAAATAACATTTAAAAAGAACAGTTTTCATAAGAATCCTAGGGCAGGAAATTATAAAAGAAATTACACAATGAAACAAATGCCACTGCAGAATCCCAAATCAAAACTTGAAACAGTGTTCAGTCAGCACTGAATAACAGCTTTTTCAGAGTTCAAAGATTTGCCTGACAGTCTCAAACATCAACAATGCAGACAGATAACTCAAACATGCTTTAATGCAAAGCAATGCCCAGCATTCCCAGCTCAAACAATACAACCACAGGCTATTGTGACGTTTAGATCACAAAAATGAACCACATCTGGGAATGAATCTACCTCATTTGTTACAATATCTTATCTCGCCAATGCAGCTTTTGAGCTCACAATGTAACCCACACCTCCATGTGCAAGAGCAGCGCAATGCAGCGCGAGGTACTCCTTTGAGTCTGGAAAGTGATTCACATTCCAGTACAGAAGACCTCATTTTATCTGTGCCTACTTCATTATTCTGTCAATATGCAGGTCGAAGATAAATGAGGATTAAGCCACAAGCCTTGGTACTTAAAGACATTTAGTAAGTACTTCAAATCTGTACTTTTTTATTGAAGACAACAATATGGAAAGCATTCACATCACACTGGAGGCTAAGTGCAAAAATAAAAATCTTGACACACACAAATCTATTTTAAACTATTTATGTCTAGGTAACACATTTCATAATGTCTTCCCTCTAACACGATCAGTGCTGTGGGTTCAGTCTTTACACATGATATTTAATATTGAATTCAGAATCATAGACAAAGTATATTCCAACTATTACCATGCATAACGTGCATACCCAGAAAGAGTGCTTCCCCCTACAGGTTGATTGATATGTGTGCAGTAGAAACAGCTCCCTGGAACATGGTAATGCACGTCGCGTGTCTGAAATGAATGTGCACTGCAGTGCTGTGTCAGAATGTGGATGCAGATTACTGTGCAACGAACACGTTATCCATTCATTCAAAACGCTATGATTTCCAGGCACGCTCAAGGCCAGGCAGCACCCAGAATTCACAGGTACAACTCTGTGCCTGAAACTTTGTCTACTTGACTTAGTTTCTTATACTTTTACCTTAAAACAAACACTTAGTAATCCACATTTTACGGGAAGTGTGTTGCCTTGTAGCACTCCTTATATGCTTATACATTACCAAATAATATACATATTAGATTTCAAAAAAGCACAAAGGCCCCTCTGTGATTAATTACCCTTCCAAAGCTCAGATACCTCTGGAGGCGGTACTGTTTTTGCATCTGTGACACCTTCAAATCTTCATTTAGAAAGTGACTCTCTGCAGTACTAAACTGAGAGCCACAGGTGAAAGCAGCAGGAAGATTTCCCAAGCACTTCCATTTAAAAAAATGATGTTACACTTAGTCAGGTACTGTATACCCTGTGAACGTCTTCAAAGTACAAGGTATATATCTATTTCAGCGATAGAGGCCGTCGATGCGGGCTCTACCGTGTGGTAGATGACCGCGTCTGGAGTTATGTGTCCCGAGCTGTAGGCGAGGGTGCTAATGAACGTCAGGTCATATACCACACTTTAGAGCTCGCATCCAGAGGGCTCTATCGCTATTAGAAAGCGATTTATTTCTGTATTTTCTCTTTAAAAAAAACTTTAAAACCTTGAACTTCATATATTTTGCCGGGTAACCTTCCACTGAGGAAAATAGTGCCTAACAAGAAAGTATCAATGTTTACGTAGCTTTTTTATGTTATCAGATTAGCTGTAGATTAGAATGTTAAGGGAAAAAGCCAGTATTTATGCGCGGATTGATTTAAAATTAAATTCACACTTAAGCACTTCAATGTTCCAGCGGGCATCTATGCAAAATAGACGCCCGCTAGATCTGGAAGCTGATTGGCTGTTCGCACTCAATTGCACCAGGGGTGGAAGTGGAGACTGAACCTAGAACACAGTGAGAATTCCCCATACATTCAGTGAAACTGTCCTTCCATTGAACTGTAAGGTTTAAACATGATCCACATACTTGGGGCTCCACAAACGTACGTCAGCAGAGATTATTTTACCTGTCACCAGGAACTAGTCTTTCCAGATCAGAGCCGGCCCACGTGGTCACACACCAGGGGCACATGCTCAATGTGACAATTAAAATGTTTCAAAAGACTAGCAACTGATAACCAACATATTTACCTATTGCCTTACCCCTCCTCTATACGACTGGATTTTGTTTCACCATTCTTTCTAATTGTATTTGTTTTATTATTGCCCCTGTACAGGATTTCTACTTCTTTTCTCTAAACTCAGAACATGTACCCGCAAAAACTGCTCATGCCCACTTTTAAAAATGGCTAACACCTGAGACCCCTTCCAAAGCTTGAATCCAGGGGCACCCTTTACATTTGGGGGTCCAGCAGACCATTTCTAGCATAGAGACTTATGATCTGTTTTTTATATTACCAGTATAGACAGTAAAGACTATTTTGCTCATAAAAGAACAATCTGAAACTGTATGTGCTTAGATTTCAGTCATGATAAATGATCTCGGGTGTTGCTGTGTTGGTGTAGCATTAAGTTACTGATTGACTGTTTGGGTGTTTGGTTGCTGTAACAGGGCGAGCAGCCCTGTACATTGTTTTGTTTATTTTAGTTTACAACGGGGGTTCCCCCTCCGCCCCTGTGTTATTTTGTATTTGTTTTATGATTTAGTATTATATTTACATGACGACGAGAGCCGTTTGTTTATTTTGTTATTGTTTAGTAACGTGGATGGGCAGCCCCATCCACGTAATAATTAATAAACTCGTGCAGATTGTGGCCGAGGGGTAATAGAATAATTAATTGCAAGCTAGTTAAACCCCTCGGCCATGATATAAAAAGGCTGCAGCTCTCTAGCTCGCGGTGGGTGTGAGAGGAGGAACGAGAGCGAGCAGAGAGAAAGAGCGAAAACTGAAATCAACTACAAATACAGGAACAGTGACAGCGACTGCCCAGCCTGACCTGTATAGTTGGTTTATGTATTTTTGTGTTCGAGATTTGTTTTGTTTACTCTTTTATTTTGCTCTGTGAGCGTGGTTTGTTGTTCAAATATTTTATTTCTTTTTGTTATTTAAAAATAAAAACGGCGCGAGCGCCTTTTAACTGCAGTACTTGCCCTGGTGTTTGTCCGTCCCTGCTTCTGCCGTGACGTCACCGCTCAGTCACCATTTCACACGTGGTGTCCTGCATGGGAACACCAGCGCCTCCTGGACTCAGGCAGAAGAGGGTACTGCAGTTTTTTTTTTTCGTTCGTTTTTTTTTTCCCGTTTTATTGTGTGGAGAAAGGAGGGTGAGGAAGATGAGAGGAAAGAGGAGGATGAGGAGACAGCAACCGCTGCAGCAGCAAAAGCCGCAGCAAGTCTGCCTTACCTGCCTGTTGGGGGAGGAGTGGTGCTTCAATTGTGGGGAGCCATGGCACATTTCCCCTGGCACCTTCCCCATATGGCAGGAGGAAGGGACACAGACAGAGGTGAGGAGGCAGAGAGGAAAAGTGGAACGAGGGGAAGAGGAGTGGTGCACCAACTGCATGAGGTACGGGCATGAGGAGCACCACTGCCTGGAGGTCTTCCAAGACACGGACCTGGAGTGGGAGGAGCCCGAACGTCCTGCGCCTGAAAGGGAGGAGCCCGAACGTCCTGCGCCTGAAAGGGAGGAGCCCAACGCCCTGGCGCCTAAAAGGGAGGAGCCCGAACGTCCACAGCCCAAGAGGGGGAGTCGGTGCGTCCACAGCCCAAGAGGGGGAGTCGGTGCGTCCACAGCCCAAGAGGGGGGAGTCGGTGCATCCACAGCCCAAGAGGGGGAGTCGGTGCGTCCACAGCCCAAGAGGGGAAAGCCAACATCCACAGCCCAGGTACCTGCCAGCAGAGGGGAGTTCCTGCTGGTTCCACCTCCACCGCCCTGGGAGGACTGCGTGTCGCTCCCACCTCCACCAGCAGAGGGAGAGTTCCTGCTGGTGCCACCTCCATCACCGTGGGAGGACTGCGTGTCGCTCCCACCTCCGCCAGCAGAGAGAGAGTTCCTGCTGGTGCCACCTCCATCACCGTGGGAGGACTGCGTGTCGCTCCCACCTCCGCCAGCAGAGGGAGAGTTCCTGCTGGTGCCACCTCCATCACCGTGGGAGGACTGCGTGTCGCTCCCACCTCCGCCAGCAGAGGGAGAGTTCCTGCTGTTGCCACCTCCATCACCGTGGGAGGACTGCGTGTCGCTCCCACCTCCGCCAGCAGAGGGTGAGTTCCTGCTGGTTTCACCTCCACCGCCCTGGGAGGACTGCGTGTCGCTCCCACCTCCGCCAGCAGAGGGTGAGTTCCTGCTGGTTCCACCTCCACCGCCCTGGGAGGACTGCGTGTCGCTCCCACCTCCGCCAGCAGAGGGAGAGTTCCTGCTGGTTCTGCCTCCACCGCCCTGGGAGGACTGGGTGTCGCTCCCACCTCCGCCAGCAGAGGGAGGGTTCCTGCTGGTTCCACCTCCACCGCCCTGGGAGGACTGTGTGGCGCTCCCACCTCCGCCAGCAGGGGGCGAGTACCTGCTGGTCCCACCTCCACCAGCAGAAGTAGAGTACTTGCTGGTTCCACCTCCATGGGAGGACGACGTGTCGCTTCCGCCGCCACCAGCAGAGGGAGCATGCCTGCTGGTTTCACGGCTGCAGCCGGAAGGGGAGGAGCCCCTGCCGCCTTCGCAGCCAGAAGGGGAGGAGCCCCTGCCGCCTTCGCAGCCAGAAGGGGAGGAGCCCCTGCCGCCTTCGCAGCCAGAAGGGGAGGAGCCCCTGCCGCCTTCGCAGCCAGAAGGGAGGCGCCCTGGCCGCCTGAAGGGGAGGAGCCCCTGCCGCCTTCGCAGCCTGAAGGGGAGGAGCCCCTGCCGCCAGAAGGGGAGGAGCCCCTGCCGCCTTGGCCGCCAGAAGGGGAGGAGCCCCTGCCGCCTTGGCCGCCAGAAGGGGAGGAGCCCCTGCCGCCAGAAGGGGAGGAGCCCCTGCCGCCAGAAGGGGAGGAGGCCCTGCCGCCTTGGCCACCAGAAGAGGAGGAGCTGCCTCTGCCTTCACCACCACCTGAGGGAGAGGAGCAGGAGCTGCCTCTGCCTCCACCACCACCACCTGAGGGAGAGGAGCAGGAGCTGCCTCTGCCTCCACCACCGCCCAAGGATGCCAGCCTCAAGACCGCCCAAGGATGCCAGCCTCGCGACCGCCCAAGGATGCCAGCCTCACACCGCCCAGGGATGCTACGCCCGCTCCACTCAGGGATGCCACGCTGGATCGCCTGGGCTGCCTGCGGCTCCGCGATCGCCTGGGGCTGCCTGTGGCTCCGGATCGCCTGGGGCTGCCTGTGGCTCCGCATCGCCTGGGATGCCTGTGGCTCCGCGTCGCCTGGGGCTGCCTGTTGCTCCGCATCGCCTGGGGCTGCCTTTTGCTCCATACAGGGTACAGGGTACGAGGGAGAAGTGGAGCTCCCGCTGCCGCCTCTATGGCCAGGGGCTCCCCTCCCTAGTTCACCTCCCGAGGGTCCGCTGCTGCTGCCGTCGCCTCCCGAGGGTCCGCTGCTGCTGCCATCGCCTCCCGAGGGTCCGCTGCTGCCGCCATCGCCTGGGGTCGCCAGGGATCCTGCTTCGCCTGGGGTCGCCAAGGATCCTGCTTCGCCTGGGGTCGCCGGGCGCTCTGCTTCGCCTGGGGTCGCCAGGGATCCTGCTTCGCCTGGGGTCGCCAAGGATCCTGCTTCGCCTGGGGTCGCCGAGGGTCCTGCATCGCCTGGGGTCGCCGGGCGCTCTGCTTCGCCTGGGGTCGTCGAGGGTCCTGCTTCGCCTGGGATCGCCGGGCGCTCTGCTTCGCCTGGGGTCGCTACACTGTGGCCGGAGCCCCATGAAGGGGAGCTGCCCGCCATGAAGAAAGGGGGAGAGGTCAGGAGACCAGCTCCCCCCGCAGCATTTCCGTGGCAGGAAACGCTGTGGCCAGAGCCCCACGGAGGGGAGCTGCCGGCCACAAAGAAGGAGGGGGAGGTCAGCAGACCAGCTCCCCTCGCAGCAGTTTCGCTGCCGGAAATTGGGTGGCCGGAGCCCCACGGAGGGGAACTGCCGGCCATGAAGAAGGGGGGGTCAGGAGACCAGCTCCCCAGCTGCACTTTCGCGCAGGAGATAGTGTGGCTGAAGCCCCGGAAGAGGGAGCTGCCAGCCACGAAGAAGTGGGGGGTGCCAGACATTCCACCATGGCCACCCCCAGAAACAACTTGCTTCCCCCTCTTCCGGGACTTTAGGAGTGAGGGGGGAGGCGGCCGTTGGGGCCATGTGTGCGTTGCACAAGGGGGGGGATATGTAACAGGGCGAGCAGCCCTGTACATTGTTTTGTTTATTTTAGTTTACAACGGGGGTTCCCCCTCCGCCCCTGTGTTATTTTGTATTTGTTTTATGATTTAGTATTATATTTACATGACGACGAGAGCCGTTTGTTTATTTTGTTATTGTTTAGTAACGTGGATGGCCAGCCCCATCCACGTAATAATTAATAAACTCGTGCAGATTGTGGCCGAGGGGTAATAGAATAATTAATTGCAAGCTAGTTAAACCCCTCGGCCATGATATAAAAGGCTGCAGCTCTCTAGCTCATGGTGGGTGTGAGAGGAGGAACGAGAGCGAGCAGAGAGAAAGAGCGAAACTGAAATCAACTACAAACACAGGAACAGTGACAGCGACTGCCCAGCCTGACCTGTATAGTTGGTTTATGTATTTTTGTGTTCGAGATTTGTTTTGTTTACTCTTTATTTTGCTCTGTGAGCGTGGTTTGTTGTTCAAATATTTTATTTCTTTTGTTATTTGTAATAAAACGGCGCGAGCGCCTTTTAACTGCAGTACTTGCCCTGGTGTTTGTCCGTCCCTGCTTCTGCCGTGACGTCACCGCTCAGTCACCCTTTCACAGTTGCAATAACATAATTTGAGATTTTTTTTGTTGTTGTTCTGGGACGATATAGGAACTTAAACAAAAACTGGTCAAAACAGGTGATTTTAAAAAATATATATATTCTCGCCTATTGAACCCCAAAAAAACCTGCCTCCACCAGGAGACTAGATTTGATCCCAGGCATCACAACAAACACACTGGATGTGTTTGTTGTGTGATAATACTATATTCTGAACCATGTGTTATCTTATACATTCTGTTTCTTAAAGCATACATAAATGAATCAAACAAAACATTGCTATATTTATTGTTTGTCAATTTTTCACCTTATACATAAACACAAAATGTAGAATAAAGTTTATTTTATGTTATTTCTGTTTTTATTCATAATCTGAAGTATCAAAAATTGTAACCCCCCTATCCACACCCAGTGTATGCGCGAGCGAAACTGAGTGACGGGTTGCTGGCAGAGTCGCTGTGCTGGGACCACACGGCTATACAAGTGCGATATTGCTGACAAAACCATACTGGGTGAAATGATCATATGGGATGTTAGTGATGCATAGAAGTAATTTACACAGGGGACGTGGGGGACATGTCTTTACACAGGGGAAGTAGGGGACATGTCCCCCTCACTTTTTCAATGATGGGGAAATGTCCCCCTCACATTGCAGGAGTACTAAAACTTTTATTTCACGATACTGACGCGAGTATAGAAGTCAATGGGAAGAAAAATGGGATCGGGTCCGGGATCACTGGAGCTGGATCATGAGATGGTGTTTTACTACGAGGACCTGGATCAGGCTCCACTGATCTGTAACGCTGATCCGATCCTGGAGCTGCACACGCCTTAACTTGGGAAACTGACCAATGAGAAGTGAACATACATGGGGCCTCATTTACTAAAGGGCACTATATTTGGAGTTAGCACACATGTAAAGTAGTGAGCCTAACGTGTGCAATAAATCAAAATTGAGTGCCCCATTTACTAACAGAGAACACATTAATTTACGTGCACAGTATTTGGCTAATTTACATACCATACCATGCACACTACATGTATTGTAAGCGATAATTTAATGTGCACGTTAATGTCAGAGACTTACCCGTGGCCGCCGTGATATCAAAAGCCCCAGCAGTCTATGTGAATCTTTTGGTCAGTGGCTTATTGTGAAAGGTGGAGGTGGCTTACATTGACCAAAAATGAGCGATCAACAGACACAGCCCTCCGCAGGGGACAGGCAGAGGCAACGTAAAGTCAAACTGCACTGCTTACCTTTTAATTTTAACATCTATTCCTTGTCTGATGTTAAAAAAAATAATTCCTTTCTCCTTTAATGCGTATACAGTAATGTTGTGCAATGGCATTTTTTTTTTTGTTCTGCTTACTCGAGAATTGTTGATTGATGAGACGTAGCCTCAATTCTCTTCCTTGTTGTCATTGCCACCCTTCAGAGCAAGCTCCATGGATCGGGGTGACAGTGCTGTGTGAGTACAATCAATAGCACACGTCCTGTAAACCTGTCCTCTGTGGGAAATATAACATTATTCCCTGTGAGCTTTAGCAGGGCTTTTTTGGTGTAAATCGCAGTTTATTAAATAGGTTGCACTAAAAGCTGAATTACATAGTTTAAAATAAACACTTAATACTCTAAAGCAGGGGTGTCAAACATACGGCCCACGGGGCAATTTTTGGCAGCCCGCCCATTACATAATAAAATTGCATTGATGTACTGTATCGTTTTAATATAACACTCGTATTCATCAATTGTATGAGTGACATTCCCATTAAGCCAATCACAGCTCACAGAGGTAGTAAAATAGCCAATCAAATAGCACACAGGATCCATTTCCACATGGACATCATTTTGATTAGAACAGCAAAGCGAAGGCTTTTTAAACTATTTATTTTACTTAGTGTAAAATTTAAAATTGGTAGCGATTTGTTTGAGATTTCCATTGAAATAAAATACTCTTCTATTTCCTCCATTATATTACATTTGTGATATTGAGTTTTTTTTGTCAGGGTTCTAGGAAAGCTGCTTCTAGTTAATGTGTTTTGTGTAAAGTAGTATATTTGAGTATATTGGCCTATGTACAATTTATATAAACATTTTCATGTACGATGTATATATGTATATATTTTTTACGGTGCGGCTTAACTTAAATGGCCCTTGCTGCCATATTTTTCCATACAAACAAATGTTCACAACCAAGTAATTCAGCAAGATGTACGTATTTCGCTTTGTGAATCAGTGATTCAAACTAACAAGTTGAATTGATTCACTAAACTGAATGAATCAAACAAATCGAGTCAGTAAAAAGAATCGAACTGCACATCATTAGTTTTCACGCCAGAAAAAATAGGTTTAAACAGCGCCTATCATTGGTTAAAGCCTGGTATCCAAACTAACTAATAATCGCTCACTTTAATGTGCACAACACAATTATCGCCCTTTAGTAAATACGGTGTGAATGAAGCTCATCTCATTATTCAGAGCGGGGTACCTCATTTAAATACATAAGCATGCATTACCATACAAATCACATATTCATTCTGATTACCATAGCATAGCACAATAAAATGAGTGTGACTATAATATGCCCACTATTTTGCGCGATAATGAATAAAACTGCAATGTTAACCTTTATGTGAGGTTCGGGGGCGGGAGCTAGGGCTCTCTTACTTTCTGCTCCTGTCAATCACCATCTACTACCTATTTAAAGTCTAATCACCCCTATCTAACTTGTCAAGTGTTTTGCTTTTCTGCATATGTCGCGACCCGTTCTTTGCTTAAATTAAAATCTTAATTTTCAGCATGAACCAACTCCCTGACAACTCTGATTCAGACCAGGAAACCTCCCTGCTGGATTCTCCTCAAAACCTCTCCTTCAATTTCACCGATGGAAACCCGGTACCTGCTACTTCTTATGCCGACCTCTACCCAGCAACCAGACCTTCTGCCCCGGCACTACGGTGATCAAAACACCCTCCACCAGCAGGCTCAGCCTCCGGAGCAGCTATTTTACAAGGACTGGCCACTCGCCAAACTCTTAAAAACCCTGCATGATAACAAGCTGTTCAATATTTACTGTACCTTAATATCTGCTACAACCATGTTGCCTCCTTCTCGCAGGCGCGCTTCAGCAATCATTCCTGCAGCTCAGCCCGCCCAGAGTCCCAGGACAGGCAGTCGCCACCACCCTCCCTCTCCAGTTATGGTCGCCGCCTCCTCTCCCAGCACAGCAGTTCAGCAATGCAGAGATTGAAACAGATCCACTCCTTCAGCTTCACAACAGTATTTTCAAGGAAATGAAATCTCTCATTCATCCCATCACTGCTTCAATTACTTTAATAAACACGGCTCAACAACATGGACAAACAGGTTGCTGCCAACTCTGCTGCAATCGCCATTCCTCCAGGCCCAGCATTTGTCTCCACCCCGACTACCGTCTCTTCTGTCCAGCACCTCCGGTCCCCACAGCTGACATCCCCACCTACAACCTGGCAACAGCAGCCCTCAACGGTCCACAGCAAGCTCCTGTTGTCAGAAATCACACTCTGGCTCCTTATCTCAGGCATCAAATCATTGAAGGGAAGGACATAAATCTAGTTTAAATTTTCATTGCTAATTCTGAATGTCTAGATCACCGTAGTCGACTGACCAGCATCTCATTAAGAGTCTTAGGCACTGGTCCTCTTCAGCAGTTGACTTGTACATTTGTTCTCTCATTTCTGACATTTCCACAGCTCAACAAAGTATTGCTAGCTTGCCTGGAGTGGATCTCTTCGCCAGGACCAGAGGAGTCCTCCCACGAGGGGGTTTTCCTCTCCACTGAGCGACAGATATAGGTATAGTTATACATACACATAATCCATACATCTATCTAACCTGATTTTATCATTGTCTTGTGTGTTTTTTCCTATGCGTTGGGACGTGGTCTTTTCCTTGTTTGTCGCACGATTTTAGGGAACTTCTATGGAGCTGGAGGTCCTTCTTTGGGGGGCAAGTCATCTCACTGCCCCGACCTCGGGTCAGGCTACGCCACCTCTGCCTTCGGATAAGGGGGGTCTCATCATACGAGTCAGTGTGGACCCTCGGCCACACCTATCCTTTCACAGCTCATGCGCTATTACTTATCTTAACCCTTTGCGGTCCTTTGTCGGACTGGGTCCGACATTGCAATTATTCCCATCAGGTCCTTTGTCGGACCCTGTCCGACATCATTTTAAAACGCAAAACGCAAAAGTCGGTTTTCAACGGAAAAAGCCGAGAAAACCATTCAATGGCCGAGTGGGAACGAAAGGAGCGAGACAAGCCGATAAAAAAAAGGCGTATCTCATGAATAGTCATAGTACCCCATTGGCATCAGATGGGGCGGTCGTATGGAAACAAGCTGGGAGTACAGTATCAGCGCACAGAGACTATCACGGACATTTGCAGAGCTTTTTGAGATGTTATAGCAATAAAATAATGACTTGGATTGCATTATTTAGGAGTTTGGTGATAAAACGAGTCATCAGGAGACGATTGATCGGTATGTACGACTATTATTATTATTATTTTTTATTTGGTAGCATATGTGAAAGCGATAGCAAACGAAAGGGTGGGGCGGGGCTGGAGATCCCTAGTGAGTGCTTTGATGATATGCGGGGCCATTTAAACCCGTTTGACTGTGAAAAAAATACTTTTAAACAGCGCGTCTAAAATTAACTGCGCGTGAAAAAATTAATTAGACCTGGCGAGCCTGACGCAGAATTAATAAATGGACCGCAAAGGGTTAAATCAGAGGCTCAGTTCTCTCTCTTCCTATTTCCGCTCGGACAGTAGCCTGCTTTGTGTTTAGTGCTCAATGTCCTAACTAACCTTCTACTTTCCACCTGTTTTCAGATTCCCTGAGGAAGGCTCTCCGCTCTCACCGCGAGCGGCTCTACAATAGCCAGGGAAACTACTTTTCTGTCCTTTCATTTTCAGGTTTGCATCCGCTACCTGTTCCATCCTCAAAGGATTCAGGTTTGCATCGCTACCTGTTCCATCCTCAAAGGATTCAGGTTTGCATCGCTACCTATTCCATCCTCGAAGGATTCAGGTTTGCATTTGCTACCTGTTCCATTCTCAAAGGATTCAGGTTTGCATCCGCTACCTATTACATCCTCGAAGGATTCAGGTTTGCATCCGCTACCTATTCCATCCTCGAAGGATTCAGGTTTGCATTCGCTACCTATTCCATCCTCGAGGGATTCAGGTTTGCATCGCTACCTATTCCATCCTCGAGGGATTCAGGTTTGCATCCGCTACCTATTCCATCCTCGAAGGATTCAGGTTTGCATTCGCTACCTGTTCTATCCTCAGGGATGCTGTGCACGGTCTTGCAGGCCACGCCTCTCCTCAGAGCAAGACAACCCTTTTATATGTTTTCTCTAGAGGTCTCTCCCATACCAACCCAATCTATGATCTAACAAGCTATTCTTATAGCCTGGGCTCCCGCCCCATGAAAGTTAATACGGAAATTGTAATTACCGTGCACCATAAAGTTTAACGCCCTTTCATAAATGAGGCCCATGGCACGTAGTTTAAAGACCCCGGCTGACAAATTTGTATACAGCCTGAGATCACAGTAATGTTGGGGAAAAATGGCAAACAGATGGACAAAATGTATCCAAAACACAGGGAAATGGTTTAAGTTTGTAATTCTCCATAGCTCGTGTTATTTACTAATGTCATCACACTGAGGTTTCTGTCTACTTGCAGTTTAACTTTTCATTTTAAACTGAAACAGTAAACTTAAAACAGCAAAATGACCTTTGTGCAAACAAATATCGACATCAAAAACAACTAAATACATTACCACTTTTTACACAATTATTATACCAAATTAATCACAATATATTACAAATTCTAAATTACTTTGTGTGTTTAAATACATCGCACACTCTCACATCTCTATTTATCAATGTTCCAAAGACTCTTGGTCACATTTTACTAAACATTTTTAAACTAATAAATAAACAATTACCATAACGAAGGTTACCATATTCATCATAGTAAAGTTGAGTTCCTACCTGTAAACAGGAACACGTTTAAAATGTTAAACTCATTGTCTGGAGCTTGGTGTTATTTACATTATCATCGGTACACTGCGGTTTGAGGTTCAAGCTACATCTGCATATTTTAAGTGGATGGAAGCTGAACATACTTTTTAAAAACACCCTTTTCTTAAACCAGTACAGTACTAGCATCATTTTAATAGCAAAACTGTATTTACCTTAAGTATTTCAATTGTGGGGAAACCTCAACGTTTCTAGAAATGTATTTCAAGGGCAATTCTCATCCCTCTCATTAAATCTGCACTGTGCCACACTCGCTCTAGCGCTCAACGCTGCCTCAGGGGCCGGCTGTACTAAAGGGATCCAATCTGCGAGCCAGGCTCTGATCTGAGTGGAGCTTCAGTGCTCTTTGAAGAATAAAGTCATGGTTTCGTAATTCCATGACCTAGGAAGTGACTGAATAATATAGCTATTTGCCACACTTATCACTCATGACAACATTGTGCCAACCATTTGAATGATTTCAATTTTGAATGATTGCCTCAGGAATGTCTTTGGATCTTTTAATTAGACATACAAGGGATGTAATGTTTTCTTGTTTATTGTTGTTTATTATTTCAGATAGAGTAATCTTCATGTATGCCCCAGCTACAGAAACTCCCCTCCGCCACCACACTTCTGAAACCAAAGTTACGCCACTGAGTGATGGTAAACGAAAGGGGAGATTATATTAAAACTCTTTGATAAACATGTGTTGTGTTATTTTATTTTTTTCTCCCACTCGTGCATTACTGCCCAAAACCAACTTCCAACAGAATTTGCAGCACAGTTGAAGTCGGTGTGACGTGCCATTTATTTAACCAGCCATTGCGTATTCTGCAGACTA
Source organism: Acipenser oxyrinchus oxyrinchus (assembly GCA_030684275.1). NCBI lineage: Eukaryota > Metazoa > Chordata > Actinopteri > Acipenseriformes > Acipenseridae > Acipenser > Acipenser oxyrinchus. The sequence continues at coordinate 13,494,279 of CM060261.1, read as the reverse complement.
GAGGGCGCTACATGGCTAGAAATTTCAAGAATTATAACTGAAATACATCTGTTTACCAGCAGGTGTCACATGCTGGAAATTATTTTACAATGGAGGACAATCTATATGTTCGGTCATAGGGGTAAAAACAAAGTGTTTTAACACGTTTGAAATAAATTTAATACACAGGAAATTAAACCAAAACCAACAAAGTAGACATGCACCACTATTGCAATGCACTAGCTGCACTGCGTTTCAAACCATTGCAATGCACTAGCTGCACTGCTTTTCAAACCATTGCAATGCACTAGCTGCACTGTGTTTCAAACCATTGCAATGCACAAGCTGCACTGCGTTTCAAACCATTGCAATGCACTAGCTGCACTGTGTTTCAAACCATTGCAATGCACTAGCTGCACTGCTTTTCAAACCATTGCAATGCACTAGCTGCACTGCGTTTCAAACCATTGCAATGCACTAGCTGCACTGCGTTTCAAACCATTGCAATGCACTAGCTGCACTGCGTTTCAAACCATTGCAATGCACTAGCTGCACTGCGTTTCAAACCATTGCAATGCACTAGCTGCACTGCGTTTCAAACCATTGCAATGCACTAGCTGCACTGCGTTTCAAACCATTGCAATGCACTAGCTGCACTGTGTTTCAAACCATTGCAATGCACAAGATGCACTGCGTTTCAAACCATTGCAATGCACTAGCTGCACTGCGTTTCAAACCATTGCAATGCACTAGCTGCACTGCGTTTCAAACCATTGCAATGCACTAGCTGCACTGTGTTTCAAACCATTGCAATGCACTAGCTGCACTGCGTTTCAAACCACTGCAATGCACTAGCTGCACTGCGTTTCAAACCATTGGCAAGCGAAATATTTTTTATGGAATTATGTCCAATAGGGGTTCACTACAAAAATAAAATATAGACCACATTAGCCTACATTTAACACAACTACGACTACTACTACTACTACTACTAATAATAATAATAATAATAATAATATGGTTTAGGCAGCATACAGCATGCTGTAGTTAGAGTAACATTAAGTTTAATATTTAGGTCATAGTTTTGGTAAACATAAGCTACAGTAAGTTTGCTACAAATCAAAAAACAAGGCAGGCAGGCAGCAGTGGAGAGAATGCTTAATAAAGCTTCCAGTTGTTAGCTGTGAGATTGGTAATAAATAAATACATCCCTAAATGTCAGAGCTTCTATTAACTGATTGTGCTGACCTGGATCAAAGGGGATCTCTTTTTTTGTTATTTGATGTTATATATTTTTTGCACGTAACTACATCTGTACATGAAGATTACAAGGACATCTTTTTTCGCAATATAACATTCTGTTTTAATGGCAACACAGACTACATGACATTAGTGTTAAATTAAAATGACTATATCAACATTATCAATTCCAGCGCGCCTCAAAAGAATAAAAAAGGTTTTCTTTGTGAGACATGGCCTGCAGTTTGACACTTGGTGTTCAGTACAAAGCACAGTATTTACAAAAACAGAAGCAAAATACATGGTGCTTCTGTGGTGTGGGACAGCATTGAGTTCAGAAAAAACAAGTGCACTGAATCATGGCGTATTGTTGAGGCTCCCCCTCCAGATGTGAAAGGCTGGCACTGCACCATGTCTCCTCGCGGGCATCTGAGCCGGGACACGCGGATGCTCATTCTTTACACTTTCATGATTACTGTGCTCCCAAAGCCAAAATAAGTCCTTAATTGTGTGTGCATGCATGGCAAGAGAACTCAAACCCAGAGCAACCTTCTATTCTTTCCTAGCGTGTGAACGACCACAGTGACTGAGACTCAGGCTAGGCTGTGGAAAGCTTGTATCTTTATTCAGTACAAGCTAATACAGAACATACATGCAGTAAGTCTTACGAAATCATACAAAACATGCTCTCAGCCTGTAAGTAGGGTTCCAGGAACCTTGGGCTCATAGAAGAGTAATCACATGACTAATACGGCACTCTGTGCTTGCTTGGTATCATTGCTGATGTACAAGCACGTTCTGAAACTCCATGGCCTGACAATGAAAATGTGTTGAACATGATTTGCCTGTATATAACATGAAATACTGTTATGGCTTCCAGTAGACTTTTGCGATATCATTTTGTAGTTTATTTAATTACATGATGTTAAAATTAAAGATCTAAATGATGTTCATGTAGCTTTTTTTGTATGATGTCTCAATCCTAAAATTCTAGGTGATACAAAATATTTGATGCAAAATAATAGATACTGTTTAACAGTGCCACAAGTCCAGGAAATCTTTCTATTTTGTGTTTCGGTTCAGATGTGCAGTACATGACTGTTAAAAGGATGTGGCACACCAACTTTTCTACCCCATATGCCAATGAACATTCTAAGTGAGAGAATTGCTCATCACTGCCCACGAAAACCTAAATAAGTATATCCTTACTTGCCAAATGGCCTTCCAATTCATGTCTGTGTTAGGTTAGCCCTTCATCAAACTGGTCATTGACACTTAACCTTTTAGTTGTACAACTGCTACCCACAAAAGAGCCTGGAGCTGGCTGAATCCTTTATTCTGCCCTGTACGATAGCTGCATCTTGAGAACCACTCATACTGTTGAATATCTTCAGAACTGCTTGCTCGGATTTAATGAAACTTTGCTTGGACATTTTGTGGAGGCTTTGCAAGATAATAAAATGTAGGCCTGTCCCATAGGGGCAAACCTTCAAAGCATTTTAACATTTTACAAAACCAGGAACCAACAACGATGAAATTCAATTCAGTTTTTCATGACATCTTTCCACAGCTCAGCCCTCTGTCTGCTCTACTTTATCAGAAAGGATGTCAGCAGTCCAGTCTACAGTATTATATTCCAAGGCAGTTTAAGGTGCTTGGACACAAGTTTCCTTGGCCTTTGAGTCAACAAAGGTCTAGGTTTAATTTCAAAAGAACATGGATTTTCGGATTTTCTGTTCGGGGGAATGTCCATACCAAGTGAGATCACAATTTTATGAGAAGATAGAACCTGAAGGATTCTTCAATACTGCATGGGTTTCCAGGGTTTAGGTCAGAAGCAAATATTTAGTGTTCACTGGAGGCTTTACGGTTCTGGCAAACAAAGTACACTGGAAGAACTTACCTATCATGGAGAGCTGTGAAGAAAGAATCGATAATGTAATAATGTTCTAAAACAAACAAATTAGACATACTTCCAAAATCTGGTCGCAGGCGGATGTCATATCCCTCCAGCAGCTTGTCCACCGTGTTTTTCACCACAGATATGTTCCCATTGGAGGAGCTAGTGAAAATAATATGATTAGCAAGCTGACAACATTTCCATACTGTTGAATTAAAAGTGCATTATTTTGTCTTCACTATACAGCAGTGTGTTCCATCTTTATCACTGATTTGATGTAGTTGGTAAAATGGATGACAGCATGATGAGATCCTGCTGTAACTATATTGTAAAATATCGGCAGGAACTCTCAAACACAACCCCATTTACTTCTTAACCTGACCCTTTGAAAAGAATGGTCCAAATCAAATCTATTATGCTGTCACAATTCAGAATGAGGCGTTCTATATTTAAGCACAGAAGCTCCCGGATTCATGAATAATGTCATTTCACAAAGGGTTTATGATCTAGGCGTCTAAAATGTTTTTTTTTTTTCTTTCTCCAGAAGGCCAACCCTTGGAAGCAGCCCATACAACCAGCATTTCATTTACGTTATGTGAAGCTGTAAATCAATCAGTAAAAATGAATTAATTAGAGAAAATTACATGGCAATGATGTTTTACGACATGTGGAGAAACCCTGGTTAAATGAATAATGTATAAGGTGCAATATATTTAAATATGTATCGGTGAAGGAAGACAGACAAGCATCTATTGGTTTCACACACCACACTTAAAAAAAAAATCTGTTATGGCTATTTATACTGTGGCCTTTCTAAACGGCTCCTTATAATTACAGTATACATTTATATAATCATAATTAAACAATACGAACAAGCACTTGACATTTACCTATATATTACATATATTTAACTGAAATTTAATAGAAGCAACCAGTAAAACATCAAAATGGAAGACATTGTTCCCGGTTTGCGTGTATTCTGTTGAGACTGCTCTTGGTGCGGTGTATTTACGATAATAGCCCGTGAACTCAAGTAATAAAGTACTAATCCGATACCCAGCTGCCCAATCCCCTTGAGAATTTGGTTGTTTGATATTCAGTTATTTTTTATGGTATTGTTCCCCTTGCTCGCTCACGCACTCAGAGGTGGCTCAGATACACCGCACTGTGCCGCCTCAATACCGAATACTATTAATAACGCCGGTATCTTCGGGAGTTTAATCCAAGGAAAAGCGTATTGTTGTAGAAATAATGAGTAAAGCTAAATAATAATAATAAAAAAATACCTTCCTACTGGTGCCTTCACAGAGGCATATACGTAATCCCTGAATGTTTACAGGTTGTTTTTTGTTGTTGTAATATATATGAGTTGAAACTGAATAATCTGTATCGGTGTCATAGCTGAATAATATTAATAATTTAAGGAGCTACATGAAACAGAACAATTTAATGCGAGAGCGAAGCGAGGACCGTAACCTCAAACTGTATCATTCACTCTTAAGCCTCCAAAGCCTTTCAGAACAGCTTCAGTATTCTATCAAATACATATTCCTTAATTTATACGCGCGTTTAATGTACATCACCCCCTCTTTGTAAACGTGTTAAACACCTTCTTTTAACTAAATGTAACCCCCTCCCACCCACCGCCACGACCTGCTATACCCCCCTCAACCCCACCCCCCGCAAACAGTTCTGGTTTAAGATGCAGCATCTAATCTTGGTATCGAAGACCTGGCTGTCACGTACACCCGTATGCCTGTCAATTTCCATTTCTGTGATTAGCAGTCTTATTTCAAGATTTCAAAACACGACTGAATAAAGAAATAGACATGTGTGTGATTGTGTGTGAGAGGTAATGGGGGAAACGATATGAATGAGCTATTTTTCATTTGTTTTGCATTATGTAGACTATGAATCACAGTGTTATGTTCTTACCTTTGACTAGCACAGCAGACACAACACAAAGCTGCCAAAGCAGAAACAAATCCACAGAATGTGTCTTCCTGAAGACCCAACATTTCCAACAGTCCTTTAGTTCCAGTAATCCAACTGCCTTTGGACCAAAAAAAAAAAAAAAAAAAAAAAAAAAAAACAATAGAAAAAAAACACAGAAAAGGCAATAAATAACAAACAAATAAATAATCAAAGCAAAATAGTCCCAGATTTCTCCTCAAGGAAATCCGTGCAAGTCACAGACCCTTTCTGCCAATACCATAAGACAGCCAGACATCCTCTACCAGCACAAGTAAAATAAAAAATAAATACACAGAAAAGGCTTCAAAATTAAATAAATAAATAAATAAATAAAGACACAACTGCAGCAGCAGTTGGTTGTTCGTTATATTTGCTGCTGCAATGTTTCAGTCCAAGTCTGTAGATGCAGATACATTGTTCCTGGTCTTCCTCCCCTTCCTGAGGTGGGAATCACCTCAATCTGTTTGGAGTTTTAAGGGTTTGTTTTTATTCAGATGCAAACGTTGAAGAAAAAAAAAAAAGAATCTGCATCCCTTGTTATTGCTGGTGATGATGTAGATTTGCTTCTCTCTCATTGCAAAGCCGCTAAGGGGGGAAAAAATTTGCACATTGCAAAAAAAAAATAAAAAAAAATAAAAAAAATGCACTGGACAAATTGTGAGTCCGACGTCACAACAGCGTCTATTAACCCTTTACAGAGCTTGGGTGCGTATTGTTTTAGATCATACCGAATTCCATCAGGGAAACTAGCTTTTAAAATGATTGTTTTTTTTTAAATCCTTTTTACCAGAGTATTTTGAAGACCATCTGACTACAATCGTTGGTATCCTACCTCTCAGCTTCAGCGACACTCCCAGGACTGCAAACTAGCAGCCATGGTATAATGTGAATACAGTACAGTACTACATTAAATTAATACAATAAAAGCCATTTCAGTTACAAAATAACTGGATATATCCCGACATTAAAACCTTGAAAATGAAACACAAACGCAGAAAAAAACTAAAAATATTCTGAAGAAAATATACGTTAAGAAAAATATTATTGATATTGAAAGCAGGATATGATGTCCATTATAAATACACCGTGTCGCGAGATGAATGTTTGATGTATTTCAGAGACGGCTCTTCGTGCAATGCATTGAAATGCAGAAAATGTGTTCCTGTGCATTTTCATTATGCCCACTTTTGGGACTATCTTTGATGTCGCTGAGGGGGGAAAAAATACTAACTGCTTATCCCTAAACACATAACCAAAAATAGCAAGACACGTTTCAAAATGAGATAACGAAAAGCGGGATAAGCGTTTGTTGAAACACAATTCAAAACAATTACAGTGTGTTCTTTCATAAAAGGATTTTTTTTTTTTTTTTTTTGAATAAGAGAATTTTTGCAGGGATCTGTGCGCTGCCTAGTTGCCTAGCAACACACTGTGAGCAGTGATGCAGAGCAGCAAAACTAGTGTTTCCAAGGTATGTGCGAAGAACGATTTAAAGGAACAAGGAGCTTCCGTGAGACAGCAACTAGCAACAATCTAGATGTACAATGGCCACAAATGGACACGCAAAATACATACATACATACATACATACATACATACATACATACACACATATTGCACAAACATACCTCAATATAATATTCAGTAAAGTTGTACATTTTTTTAATGAATAGAACATATATTTTAACGGAGTGACTTGAACCAGTAGACAATCTATTGGCAGTAGCCTTTTGTGGAGGTAAGAAACCCCAAACAGACTGCTCCAGAACTAGTTTAACAGCAGCCCTGAGAAAGATGAATACTTATATTTTAAGTATGTGTGTTTTTTGTGCAGCATCAGCAAATGCTTGAAAAAATCCAACTCCTAGGAACCTCTGCCATATTGTATTTGTATTTTGCCTGTTTTTTGTGTTTGGTTATTGTTTTTATCAACACAAATGAAACCCATGTAGAAATAATGAGCACACAGTATCTCTTATTTCTAATGTGTTGTATGCTTCCAATGTCTTCCTACACACCGCTATATTTAGTGTTCTATTTTTTGTGTTCTATTTTTGGTACCAGCAGGGAATAACAAGGCACTTCTCAGGGCTAAGAAACAGACTGACACTGCAAAGAATTGGGGTTGAATTTCAGGTGAAAGCTTTTCGGCTCCTCCCTTAAGACAGAAACCCCCCAGGTGTTTGTTACTGGCGCCCCGTAACAATACAAGAGTAGTGTGGAATTGTGTGTGGAGTATTTTATGGGTGGGGAACTTTAAATATGCTGATCAGAGCATGCATTGATACAAAGCATGTTGAGCTCTATTTAATGCATTGTAGCCTGGGAACATGTGATTGGCATTAAACTCATTTGTATTCCACAGTAACCTGCATGTGATTAGAAAGCAGCAGAAGGAAAGGCTATCACAATACATAGTGGCTATCAAGTATCTACGTCTATTTGCACTGATGCTATGAAAAAAATACACGTCTAAAATATAAGTTACCTTCCACCAAGAATGATTATGTGACCTTGTGTAAATACTGCATCCTGACCCTACAACTTCCAATTTATTTAAAGTCCCCTTGACAGATGGGGGTGGGAGTGAGGGCGTTACCAGGGTATTATAATCAGTGTTCTGTGTTAAAGCATTACACAGGAGGAGGGCCTTTTCTAGTAAAGCTCCTAAATTATGTCAGGGAAGCTGGGACTCTTACTGTTTATAAGTCAAGTTTGAAAACTTATTTTTATAAAAAAGCTTCTCTATCTTAGGTTTCCTATTTTACAATCAATTTCTTTTAGTCCTTTTTTAAATTCAAATGATAATTATAAAACATTTTTCATTGTTTTATTGATTCAAACTATTTTTATTTTTTTTTACAATTAAAACCACTTTTTTTAAATCACCTTAATTACTGTTTTCAAAATATTCTTTATCAGACTGGTTTTGAATGTAACGTTTTAATTGAGTTGCTTTGCTTTGTACTGTACAGTGCTTTGAGATGAAATGCAATATATAAATACAATTTGATTTGATTTGATTTGACTTTAGTACAGAAAACAATAACCTACAGTATAGGTGCAGACTGTGTTCATTTTTTTTTAATTTACAGGTTGACAAACTGCAGTTATTGCTATTGCTGTCGAAGACAAGAAAAATAACTGAGGCTAAGCTGGTTTTGTAATTGGTGGATTTATTTAGGTGGTGTTATTTTGTCCCATAAGCAAATTTATCTTTGCATGCTCAATTGTAGGCATGGCTAACCAATATTCAATAGAATAGGATAAGAGCTTGTTTAGTATCGATCTTAAGCAAGTGCATATCAAAAATGAAATGTTGTAATTATAAAGTTTATCGATCAAATAAGCTATGGGGCCTTAGTCACAAGACATTTACTCCTGGGTTTTTTTTAAGTTGTTTTTGATGGACTAAACTATTCTAGACTAAGTCAATTTAACCCCAAACCTTTAGCTTAATCCTCACCTTAAAATCTCAATCAGACCACATTTGATATTATGTTCTCCATAGAAATGACTGAAACAACATTCTCATTACAACATACACGGTTACAATTGTACATCTAGTGCTGGACAAATGGACAGCCTGCCCCATGCAGGTGTGTGCTACATATTGTGGGTGTTCCTGCTAGATACGCACATGCTACAACACCCGCCATTTAATATTTTTAGCACTCTTGCCATCATTTCAATAAGATGCTTTTAGCCACAGAGAAAAGAGATTTAATATGGCATCCGCATTACCCACGTAAGAGCTGATAATGAAAGCGTTTGCTGTAAAAGTGTAAAAACCGATTCATAACTGTAAAGCTGCAATCGTCAGATGTGTCAATACCAGCCTGGCCTCTTCATAAGTGCGGACCCATTACTGCCTGTTAATTCACTGCAATGTATCCAAGTCCAAATGCTTACCTTGTTCATTTTTTAATTCAGTCGTACTATCATGTTCATTTAAATGATTCTAGTCTTAAAAGCACGGTAATCATGAAGTTATCAGTGTGCTGAAGTGGCTCTGATTTGGGCTTATTTGTCTGCCTATTTATGTTTACTTACCTTCCCTGTTACTGAACAAAACTAAAAGCACATAGAGCTAGTAAAAACATTGCCGTCATCAATATTTCTAGAGGAAGCAGGCTCAGGCTCACCCCTTGCTAGCACACCCCTTCCTATCCTCACTGAGGGGGATCTAATTTAATAGGACACAATGGAATTGCTTGTTGACAGATCACAGTGTTTTAGATGGTACTGCTTCCATGCATTTATAACTCAGGCCTTCTGACTCCAACTCCCAGCTTTGGCTGTTCTCAGTAACCAATCACTGCTTTTGTTGTGACCTGCATGCTTTCGTTGGAATTATTCGTTCCGTGTGCTTTAACTCTGTAAAGGCATAGATAAGATAGCTGGTACTAAAGTGAGTAGAGCACTTTGCAATGCAGCTGTGTATGCTGTACCATTCACTGCAGAACAATGAATCTTTGCAGGTGGTGGAGGCACTAAATCAAGCTACATGATTATCGGACCACCACCAATACACCTGAGGTTCCATCATCTATCTTCAACACAACCCTGTACCTTTTTTTTTTTTTCGACATCTGTATTGAAAGTAATATATTCATAACCTCTATATACAGGTGATTAATACACAATCAATATATGAAAAACATAGAACATATTTCACCTTCGCAGCCCTCCATCTGCCACAGCGAGTACCAGGGGACCGGAAAGACTCTCCTGTCTGCCACAGCGAGTACCAGGGGACCAAGGGAAGACTCTCCTGTCTGCCAGAGCGAGTACCAGGGGATCAAGGGAAGACTCTCCTGTCTGCCAGAGTGAGTACCAGGGGATCAAGGGAAGACTCTCCTGTCTGCAGGAGCGAGTACCAGGGGACCAAGGGAAGACTCTCCTGCCTGCCAGAGCGAGTACCAGGAGACCAAGGGAAGACTCTCCTGTCTGCCAGAGCGAGTACCAGGGGATCAAGGGAAGACTCTCCTGTCTGCCAGAGTGAGTACCAGGGGATCAAGGGAAGACTCTCCTGTCTGCAGGAGCGAGTACCAGGGGACCAAGGGAAGGCTGTCCTGTCTGCAGGAGCGAGTACCAGGGGATCAAGGGAAGACTCTCCTGTCTGCCAGAGCAAGTACCAGGGGACCAAGGGAAGACTCTCCTGTCTGCCAGAGCGAGTACCAGGGGACCAAGGGAAGACTCTCCTGTCTGCCAGAGCGAGTACCAGGGGACCAAGGGAAGACTCTCCTGTCTGCCAGAGTGAGTACCAGGGGACCAAGGGAAGACTCTCCTGTCTGCCAGAGCGAGTACCAGGGGATCAAGGGAAGACTCTCCTGTCTGCCAGAGCGAGTACCAGGGGATCAAGGGAAGACTCTCCTGTCTGCCAGAGTGAGTACCAGGGGATCAAGGGAAGACTCTCCTGTCTGCAGGAGCAAGTACCAGGGGACCAAGGGAAGACTCTCCTGCCTGCCAGAGCGAGTACCAGGAGACCAAGGGAAGACTCTCCTGTCTGCCAGAGCGAGTACCAGGGGACCAAGGGAAGACTCTCCTGTCTGCCAGAGCGAGTACCAGGGGATCAAGGGAAGACTCTCCTGTCTGCCAGAGCGAGTACCAGGGGATCAAGGGAAGACTCTCCTGTCTGCCAGAGCGAGTACCAGGGGACCGGAAAGACTCTCCTGCCTGCCAGAGCGAGTACCAGGGGACCAAGGGAAGACTCTCCTGTCTGCCAGAGTGAGTACCAGGGGACCAAGGGAAGACTCTCCTGTCTGCCAGAGCGAGTACCAGGGGATCAAGGGAAGACTCTCCTGTCTGCCAGAGCGAGCACCAGGGGATCAAGGGAAGACTCTCCTGTCTGCCACAGCGAGTACCAGGGGATCAAGGGAAGACTCTCCTGTCTGCCACAGCGAGTACCAGGGGACCAAGGGAAGACTCTCCTGGGCTCTCCCCCCACTGTATCTGTGGTGCCTCTGTTACCTGGTGCACAAGCAAAGGGCTGTTCCTCTTTTATAAGTTAATGTCTACAGTTGAACCTGTCTCTTAAGGTATTAGACTGCTAATTGAGCGGCACTATCGGTGGGAAAGAGAGCTGTACCAACTGAGTGGTTCTGCAGTTTGAGCGCTTGCACACCACAGGAGATGAGTCAAATATTACGTATATTATCACACCAACAAATCAACCAATCGCCGTTCAGGATTTGTCAAAGCAAATCGTTTCCTGTGTATAGATGTCAAGGTAGTTCTAAACAACAACACATTTTATGTTTAATTATTATTATTATTATTTATTTATTAGCAGACACCCTTATCCAGGGCGACTTACAATTGTTACAAGATATCACATTATTTTTACATACAATTACCCATTTATACAGTTGGGTTTTTACTGGAGCAATCTAGGTAAAGTACCTTGCTCAAGGGTACAACAGCAGTGTCCCCCACCTGGGATTGAACCCACGACCCTCTGGTCAAGAGTCCAGAGCCCTAACCACTACTCCAACAGCTTAATAGTAGTTGATAAGTGCAATATTTGTTTTTGTGATTTATAACAAGTTAATATATTGTGTGTCTCTTAATATACAGCAACCTTTTGCACAGTAAGCAGACAGAACCCAGACTACATGAGAAGACATCTCTTCTAACAGTAAGAGGCACCTGACACACAGCATGATAACTGATACTGTGATTCAATATTTGGAGTGTCAAGGAGTGGGACTTGTGCCTCGTTTCCACTGCCGTGCGTCAAAGGTCTCTGGGGGATAGTGGGATGGTATTGTGTTTAGTTTTAAAGGAACCAGCGGTAACACTGCGCTTAGAAAGAAGCAGTCTGAGCAATGGAAGCTGAAATTGAAAGAACGTTCATTGCTGTTTTCACTTTGGCACTACATACCATTTTTCTTTTAGCCTTCAGTTTGTGTGGGTAATCATTTAAAAATGAAAGCTTCACACTGCTAATCATAAAACAATAATACATTGTAAAGAAATGCCTCAATAACCGATTGGTGTGTAGGAAAAAATTACTTTTTTTTTTGCTAATGTAGCTTAGTTTTTCAAGTTCCACATGTTTCATCATGGCTGTAAACAAAGAGCTTAAACATCTCCTGGCTATGTGACGATACAAAACCTGAGCAGATAGCTTTAGGGGTGACTGTCATGGTGAAATTCATGGGCATCCGGGGGTCTGGGTTCTGGGTTCACCTATGAGGGTATTGGTTTAGGAAGTGATGTTTGGGATGGGACTTTGGTCATTAACTTCCATAGTAAATATATTTTTCATTGAAAATGTTTTCCATGTTTTCCATTGCTTTATAGTGGAAAAAATGGCATCCTCATATGAGGTCATCATGCATTTGCGACTTCCATATGTCCCCAGAGAGAGTTTTTTTGTATCCGTCCCCATAGGCGGTCATCATGCATGACAGGGTTAAGGGGTAGAGATAAGAGAATATAAGTTAGGGAGCCAAGCAGGAACCGTGTCAGAATTCAGAATGGGCTGTAAAGAGGATCAATGCGAGCAGAACAAAAACTGTAGTATTAGCTAAGTCTTGAGCTCTTGAGTCCTGAGTTCTGCGGCTCAACTAAGCGGGGTGGGCTTTTCCAGCGTACGCCCAGATCATAAAGCAACAGCTGTTCCAATGGATCCCAAGCTTAACAAACCTCCCGCTCTATTAACAGTTGTTATTAGATGATGTTTTCTAAATATTACATTTATCTGTGAATATGAACCTTACTTTTATTCATTAAAACAGACTTCTATTAATAGGATGAAGGGTCACCATGGAACATATTTGATGTGACACGCCTTAAGGTTTTCCAAAACGTTTACCACTAAAAAAACAGCTGATATTCATCTCTCAGATCTGTCTGCCTGTCAGTTTCTGCCAGTTAAGCTCAATCATTGCTAATTGAAATTAATGAGGTTCTTTCCATCTTGGGCACCTTCTGGCCTCTGTATGGCTGTTACAAGCACAGTTCATGTGACAAAGTCCCCAGATTTGCACTTTGCAGGAGCCTGTGCATACGCTGATGTTTCGTTTTCAAACATGTTGTGTAACACGTGTGAGTTTCTTACTAGGTCATCCATGTGTGATAAAAATAGTATCAGATGCGTAATGCATCACTGTATCTTTGTCTCTCCAAAATCAGTGTCTGTGAAGTGCACATGCAATTCAGGTGACATGCTTTATTTTTAAATATTTTAGGAGATAATACATGGCTCTTGTCAGTGTATGAGATGAGTGTGATATTAAGCTACTGACTTTAAAGTGAAACTCCCTTATACAGCCAGCTTCCTATGTCATCTGATGTGGTTAACAAGTACTGTAGCCATTGTTTTCAGCCTTGTTATGGACATTTCTGCATTCCTTGTTGAACACATTTGCTAGTATGGGTTTTTCAGGTCTCATATCCAAAATAAGAAGAAGAAGAAGAAGAAGAAGAAGAAGAAGAAGAAGAAGAAGAAGAAGAAGAAGAAGAATATTGGGATCATGCATGTAATCAAAATATGCCCACTTGCAAGATCCTGTTTTGTTTATACGGTACTTTGACTTTTCCCTGCAGCCTCCAGCCATTAAATATTGAAAGCGGTCCTGTTTCTTTAAGTGCCTTGTGTATGATTATTATTTCAAGACAGGCCCCCTTCTTAAAGGGTTAATATATTCTCCTCACAGATAGATATTGCCATGGAAACAGCAGTGTGACTACTTCAAGACAGAGCCATTCAGCACACACAGAGAAAAACCAATAGAGCTAGAAGTATTTTAAAATTCAGAGAGCAGCTTTACATCACATACCTTCCTCAAAGAATCTGCAGAACACAGCCGCTCCTAACAAAGACTCACAATTACCACCCCTTATAACAGGTGATCATCTTCCAACACATCCTCTGAGCAGTGAGCAATAGAGGAAAGACTAAATGTCAAATACCGTATCATCAATTCAGGACAAATATGGTTATAGAACAACAGAGGTATTCCTGTGCCAAGCACAATGCACATGCAGTAACGCTGCATATTAGAATATTTTAAAATATATTATACCTCTGTATAACTGTATAAAGGAGTGATAAATAAATACATCTGAAATATATTGCTAATATATCATATTATATTGCTGAACCAGCTGCAGTATACATTACATGCAGTTATACTGTGTCTGTAGAGGATACAGCATGCTCACGGAGTGTTCTATTTACATAACACTGTATGTAAATGAAAGTATGTTTAAATCTAAATTAAACAGCTGAATTGGGGATTTCTTTTAAATCAAGCTCTGCATTTGTTGGTGTCGTTTCTAAGAGTGAGACTCTGCCAGTCATTCTGACATTGGATTTGAGTGAATGCATGACAGATTCGAAAATGAGATCCCATAAAAAAAACAATTATGTTTACTCTGTAGTAGGGGTAGAACGAGTCGAATAGTTGAGGTAAACTTATGAATAAATCATGTACTTAATAATGTCTGGTGCGCTATGTGTAAACATACTGTTTTGTAATAGGTTGCTGTTTGTGCAATGCATTTTAAATCTGCTTAGAACTTTCTTTAAATGCCCAAATAAAATATTGAAATGTATTTCAGACACTGTATCCAAGAAAGAGATTTGGGGGGAAGAGTCAAACAGTCTGGAATTAGTTGTTATGGTAAAATACTGAAGTACAATATTTTCAATCTTTGGAAGGTAGAATATGACAAGCCAAATGATCATGTAGAGATAGAGTGAAATATTAAGAGAGAGCTCTTTAAATCTTTTAGAAATATCTAAAGATATCTTCCAATAACTAGAGATATCTTAGAAATCTTCAAATGCTTTCCTGACCTCTTTACATTTACTTTTAGATAATATATCTGCAATACATTTAAGTTATATCTAAATGTATTGGACATGATTGAGACATCTTCAAATACAATTGAGATATCTTACATAAAGATATATTTAGTTGGATCACAGCTTCCTTTCACATGGAGGTATCTGTAATTCATGTTAAGATATCTTAAAATGTCTTCCTGTTGATTTAGAGGTATTTCAAATTCATTTTGATATATCACGAAAATTAAGTCTTCTAAATAGAATTTATTTGTAGATATCTGTAATTCATTTCGACATTGACTTCCTGTTCATTTTATGATATCTCTAAACAAACAAAGTTATTTTAAAAATATTTAAAAATGTATTAATGATATCTCAAAATGAAGTGGAAATAATGTAGTAAAGGTATCTCAAAGTGATATTGTAGCAAAGGTATCTCAAAGTGATAATGTAGTAAAGGTGTGTCAAAATACTTTTAGACGTCTATTACGAGTTACGCACACAGCACTACCCTATGTGAGATACCCTGTGTGAGCTACGTTGTGGGAGCCTTTGTTCTGCAGCAATACCCCTCTCGTGGGCAGCCGCGGGCAGTGCACATGTTGTGTGTGTGTGTGTGTGTGTGTGTGTGCGTGTGTCATTGTGTTATGCTGCGCGTCTGATTCTGCCGTAAAACTTGAGCCAAAATCTATAGGCAATATGGAGTATGCTGCAGAGATTTTTTTTTAAAAAGGTGACAAAAAATATAAATTATTATTATTAATCTAGGCGATTTATAAGTGTATCATAGCCTACAGCATATAACTCAGGTAACTAAAAAAAAGGTTTTATAGCTCTTTCGTTTCATGTAAAAATTAAATAAAGTTTTCATGTAGCGTTTAATAAAGCTGATTAAGCTTCTCGTTAATTTGTCTTTGCTGAATTGCTTTTAAAATTTAGATCATAAATTTCAGTAGGCTGATCAGAAGAGACTCACTCTGTGTGACACTGCATTTCTGCATCTGCCTGGTTAAAGCACTTGTAAATACTGCCATAAGCGCATAAGCAGAAGTGCTGCACTAGCAACTAATAAAATAGCATGTTGATTACACATTCTGTTGCTCAGCTAACTTTTTATTGTTTAAATTAAATAAAAATGTCAAAACTGCCTTTTGACAGTCCAAAACTCACTGTCTCCATTTTCTGCTTATTTTCCGAGAAATGGATACAATTTACATAAAAGTGGTGGAATAACGATTCAGTATTTAAATGAGAAACCTATATGCTAATGACACAAATGATTTTAGGATTTCAATCAATGGACAGGTGGGATTGAAAGTTAGTAAAGGCCGTGAAAAATAAAACAGACGTGTGGTTCAAGAGAAACAAAAGAAGATACATTTCACAGAACACAATAATAAAGCAAATACATCAGGTCAAAGAGAACAAAGAGTAAAGTTAGAGTGCTTCTATTTTAATGAGCCTATTGTAGCCTAATGTATAGTTTTGGTTATGGAGGATATTTTATGCCAAAATGAAAAATAAATAAATTAATGCATAAATAAATACATAAATAAATAAATACATGTCGAAATAAATACAAAATGACATGCATTTATTTATTTCTATATTTGTTTTTATTCATTTATGTATTAGTTTATTTATTTATTGTTCACTTTGGCATAGCAGCTACATTATCCCTTTCATCCTCAGCAATCTCTAGCAGCACTCTGTGCTCCATCACCAAAGTAGTCAGAGTCACTGCACCCACATCAGAGCCTTTTTTAGAGAGAGCCTGTTTTAAACAGGTTCCCATCTCCATTAGGACTTTTTGAAACAGGCAGAACCACTTTAGACAGATGATACTCAATCCGATCACATCAACCCTTTTGATGTTTGCATGTTAATTAGGTACTCACTTCATTTGCATAACACTCTTCATACTGTTGGAAATGGGTCACTTTTTGCTCAGAACATGAAGAACAGTTGGTAAGTTAAAACCCCGCCACAAAAGCCCTCCCCAGCAGTAAGTGTGTTATTATTGAGTTGCTCGAATAATAGTATACTGTACATTGTGCACAAAGCCAATAATAAACTCTGTCCCATACATTATTCTATTAATAATATATTCCAGAATATATGGATATTCAATTGAATTGAATTCAATTCTGCAAAGCTGAGGTGGTAGAACACTAAAGGAGTACGCAGCTGCCATTTCTGTCCCCTCTGAAACTGTGATTTTGTATAGAGGTTTTCCATGTATTAATTCTCAGGAGCCAGTTTCAAAGGGGGCAATAATGGCAGTTGCACACCCCTAATTCCCATTACGGAAATCACTTCAATTTAGAATGTGTAGGAGTCTTTTCAGAAGAAGGACATTACATTAGTTAGTATTGCTGGTGAATTATCGTGTTACTGTAGTAACACGATAATTCGCCCTGGATAAGGGCGTCTGCTAAGAAATAAAAGAGCAACAGGGAGTTATGCTCAACACATACATGTTAGGATATTAATCAGGAATGGTATAAAGTATCTCTATAATATCAAGCCGGGCCGCGGCATCTATGAGTAATCAAACACATTTGAGGTGCATTTCATATATGCTACAGTACATTTCATTTCCTATGTGTGAAGCTCTGCCAGACTTCACTCTTTCTTCAGTCTGCACTCAGCTGGGCAATGCAGAAGGTCAGCAGCCTGGCTCAATCACAGAGCAACAAAAAAACCAACAGGAACACTGAGAACTGCTTGCTGCGCTAACACATTTCAACACCTTTCATTTATTTCCCAGTTAAATGTAGCACTAACAAGCATAACAACACTCTCACTATTTTTATCTACAAGTTCTGTCTCCTTGTCACAGATGAACACTTCTCAGCCCTCCCGCCCTCTGATTGGCCAGTGGTGTGGGGGAGGAGCGAGGAGCTGCCTTGGTGATCATGTGAGGCAGCTGTTTTCAGTGGGGTGCTCGTTGACAGTCTTTGTCCAGTTCAATGCTGTAGAAAAATCAAAAAGAAAGCAAGCCGGTTGGGGTTCTAGTTCAGCCAGGGTCCCCTCCTTTTCGGTATGGTATGAGCCTTGTGTTCGTGCACACCCTCGCACCTCTGGGGTCAGTGCTCCGATGTTTGGCTGCTTTTAGCCCTTTTTGGTTTCTGTGTAAATGTGATTTTGGTTATATACTGTAGCATTTCTGTTCCCAGCTGTCCCATATATTTCAGTTGATACAAATCACCAATTGTACAACAAGTATGGGAAAATCATATATAATGTACTGTACCCATTCTTTTGTATCTTCATCATTTGGAATTGTTAACCAGGCTCCTCTAGGGGTCTATTCAATTGATCTAAATCACTCTGGATCGAACTGCCACCACTGTTTTAATTAATAATATATGGCACAAGGTAAGGAAAGTACATATCCAACAGTGGAGGATAGTTTTTTTTAGTTATTGTTCTGTAAAGATATGACAAAACCTCAGTAGAGTTAATACCTGTATTTTAATCATTTTACCATTCATTTTAGTGGTCTCCAGACCATGACATCAGCGCTGTTGCTTGTCTTTCAATGAGTTCATCTGTAGAATTAACAGCTACAGGGGTGCCCATACGCTGCCTGACCACTTTATCAGGATATTTAGTTTGGCCACTGTTCACCCTGATCAAAGCCTTCACACGATGAGGCATAGAACTCGAAGGATCCATTCAGTTATTCATATTTCACACAGGTTGTCCAGAGAGATAGGCAGAGGATCATGATGCTGAATGCATTGTTCAAGTTCATCCCAAACATGCTCAATTAGATTGAGATCTGGGATTGTGGTGGCCATGGAAAATGCCTGAGGTCTTTGTGAAGCTGCTCAAACCACTTACAAGCTATTCTGGCACAGTGGATGGGTGCATTATCACCATCAGGGTACAGGATTAAATGTGGAACAGCAGGGGTAGCAATAAGACTCCTACTGCATAGCAGTTTGATGCATTCCTGGTTTTACTATGAGTTTAATCAGACACACCTGAGCTTGTTACCTACTATATATGCTGTGGCTAATCAAGGTTGTATTAAAACTTAAAATTGGTGAAACTGCTTATTTCCATCCCTGAACAGGTTATGTTTGTACAGTATATTTAGTTCCTCCACCCTGAATCCCTTGACTTTCACATTGTTTTAACTACAGATTTAAACCATTTTGCAATGGTGCGAAACCTGCTTAATTTTTTTTGCATCAATTCAAAGTATATGAAAACGAATTGCTGTCTGTCTTCTAGTGGACAGCGTGAAAGGGCCAACTGCAGCTCATCAAAAGACCATTAATGGATTGCGTGCTGGACCTTATTTAGCAATAGCATGACAGTCTATTTAAAAAAGTGCAAGAGACAAAACTAAAGGGAACAGAACGGCAAAATGTGCTTGCCGTGCCAAGCCAAGAGGACAATTTAGTGCTGATGCACTTTAATGAGTGGAAGTGCTGCCTTGCTAAAAACTAATCAGTCACTCTTTCAAGTACTGAACCCTCCCATGATAATTTGAACACACCAATGTTGGGAATAATTCATTAATTTCCCCCCACATTAATTAGACACAGCTCACATTTAGTATCCAAAATCAATAGTTTGCAGATTTGCCTCTCCTTTGTATAACTGATTTAAAGCTGCAGGGGCTCCAGAATGAATTGTACATTGAGATATAATACTGTGATTCACTGATCGCAGCTTCACTGCATTCAGATATAATACTGCGATTCACTGATCGCAGCTTTACTGCATTCAGATATAATACTGTGATTCACTGATCGCAGCTTCACTGCATTCAGACATAATACTGCAATTCACTGATCGCAGCTTCACTGCATTCAGATATAATAGTGTGATTCACTGATATTAACACCCACCACCGTTACACTTTCAAATGAAGGAGGGCTGGGCGATAGAGGCGCTGAGCTACAATAGGTCTGAGACGATACAAGCTCTGTGGACGGGGGTTGGTCAGATTAAACGTGATCCCTGCCTGGATAGTGATAGTCAATCATCCTGGAGACCCACTGAGTGCCATTTATCGTGGAGCTTTTACAATCGCCAGGAAGTCAGAAAAATGTATTTTCCAGTCAGGTCTTGGCACCTCCCTAATAACCTTGAAAAACGCTGTTCTGAGCTATGGCAAAATGTTGGGTATATCACCTGTAATCGGTTTGCCATGGTCTTTTGAAGTACTCAGCCATCTAGATGTCTTTCTCGTGCTGTTGTCTGTGGTCTGCCTTACCAGCGATGGTACAGACAGAGCTACAACTATACCGGGAGCGGTACAGAGTACAGGTGCTCAAACACAAGAATAATCCAAAGGCGAAAGGAACGGGGAAAATAAAGCACAATAAACAAAACTACAAATAAAAGGTGCTGCGCTCGGCAGCTTTCCCCAACCGTCGCTACCCGCATGGCCCGGGTCTCCGTCCTACCCTCACGGCTCCCTCAACCTGCTATACAAATGTTTATCGGGGCTGCCCAAGGTTTTCCCCGCTACCAATTTCCGTCCCCACAGTTCTCGGTCCTGGACCAGAGCTTCCACACGCTCAGGACGTCTCAGAGGGCAGACCTGAGGGAACAGCAGAATGTTATCTTATAGGGCCAGCAATCCCCCCTAAGACCCGCCTCTCAGCCACTTCAAGAGAAGGAAAGCCCGCACACCCACTCACCCACCTCTCCGTGTCACTGCCATGACTGACAGGCAAATATTGACGGGCTGCTGCCCTCTTCCTGCAGCTCTTCGAACACATCAGAAGAGTCGGTACAGGTCTCCCCCTGTTACACTTACATATATGATAGTGGCACGGTAGCACCACTCCAAAACGGTTTTGAATTCTTGTTTGACAGCTTTAGGGTACAAGGGGAATAGTGCCATATTCTGGTTTGGTCAAATCATATTAATCTGATTTGAAATTTTGGTATTGAGAATGCTCAGTTTGATCTCGAAAAAGAAATTGGCCTCGCGACAAAATATCTGCCTGAAAATCATATATCTTTAGTAAACCATGACATGTCTGTACATAATTGGGACTATATATCGAATTCTGCCAAGTCAACACCTCGGTTTGAACGATCGCCCCACCCCTACTTTTAGCTGAAAGTCACATTTTCACCATTAATTTCAAGTTTTTAATAACCATGCGCAAATAACGTCTGAGAGGAAATATCGCAGGTCACGTGAATAGAAAAAACTGCCCAGAAGTAGTTGCTCTGTGCATTAATGATTCAGGGTTCGGGTTATCTTCGGTTCAGATAAAGAAGATGTGGAGTTCGGCGGTTTCAGACTCCGCAGTCTGATTCATTAGGCTTTCCTATTACGCTACAATCCATATTTTAGATAATAAAAATGTAGACACAGCAACAGCTTGCAGCTTAGTGGACTGAAAAGTTCATCTGTGTTTATATATGTTTTAAATGTAACAACTTTTATTTTAGCGTTTTTCACCTACACATGTGTTTTTTCATGATGTGATTTTGCACTAGACACTGCGGGTTGATTGCAGCGTACCAGTGATTTAGTCCCAATCAAGTGGACTAAAATGCGGTCTAGCAAATCCTGCAGCTCTGTACTAAATTAGTCCTGATTGCAGCATACCAAACAGCTAATCCTGAAAATTGGTTTAGCTGACCTGAACAAGTGGAACAAGTTAGACTGATAATGAGGACTAACCCATAATAAGCCATTACAAATGCAGATGGAAATTCACAATTTAAAGTGTAAACACAAACTCTGATATTTACGTGTACATTATCATTACTAGCGTTTGATAAACAAACAACAAAAAAAATCCATTGAAGATACTGAACTGGCAAAAAAAGTCAGAAATATGAAAAGGTAAGAAAAAAGCAAATAATTAATATATAAATGATAAAATGGTCAAAGCGTTTTTTATTACATTAGCTTGATTCGGGCAAGCACATTTAAGTAAAAGTACACCTATATTAAACCTATAATATAATTGTAGCCTACTAAGTCTTTTTATGCACATTCCGCACACGGATCATACTTGGATTTTAACTTACCAGTAGCCTATTGCTGCTTGACACTGAACATTAAGTTCTAAATGTGTTGTTTATATTTACAGTGCCGAGAAAAAGTTTTATGAACCCCTTAGGATTTTCACATATTTCAAACCTAAAATGATATTGTATCTTAATCTAAGTCCTAATAATAGATAAAGATAACGATAGGTTGCGGATGCAACCCCGGTTCCCTGAAAGAGAAAATAACCATCAAGTATGGGACATTGCCGTCAGGCAGTAGCGATTGGCTGAGCTTTATAGCAAAGCTGCCGATAGGCCTCTGCGCGAGTTGCCACGTAAGCCCGCCCCCCTGGGAGCTTACTATACGCAGTGCGCAGAGACTCTCTTCCTCTTTTGCTCTTCAGGCCGTGAAGGCTTCCGGAGCGACCTCGCGGCTTGATGGTTATTTTCTCTTTCAGGAAACTGGAGTTGCATCAGCAACCTATCATTCCCTTTCAAATCAAAAATAACCATCAAGTATGGGAACAGTGTACCCAAGCCGTCGCGAGGGAGGATTCTCGGCAGTAGGACAGACTTACGTCATAATGCAACTGCGTAGGCAATACATCTACGCATATGCGGAGCCGCGCTTCAGCGTCTACGCTCGCAATGACACCTATCCTAAAGTGGGGTCAACACCATATCGTGACAATACTCAATATGACCGCCAACTAGGGCGTCATAGAGTGTAACACGGATGCTCCGAATGACTGAGCAGAGGATTCCAGTACATTTAAACGGTAGAACCTCATAAAAGTATGCAGTGTAGTCCAACTGGCTGCAGCGCAAATGTCAGACACCGGCACCCCTCTAAAGACAGCCCAGGATGTCGCCATACCCCTAGTGGAATGTGCCTGGTGGCGGAAGGCCTGCAGATTCATATGCTAATTTAATAGCATCCACTATCCAATGGGAAAGGCGTTGTTTAGACAACGGCTGACCCAAAGTCCTAGAACCATGGCATATGAACAGCTGTTCTTCGCCTCACTGTCATTGTACGGTCAATATAACACCTCAATGCCCGCACCGGGCAGAGCATGTGTAACCGTTCTTCCTCTGGGGAAGAAAAAGGAGGAGGATGGAACGCCATCAACTCGACTGGTTGGTTCATATGAAACGGGGATATGACCTTAGGTAAAAAGGCTGGATTTGGACGCATGGAGACCTTAGAACCGTCTCCTGCGAAACGAGTACATGATGAATGCACTGAAAGTGCATGTAACTCGCCCACGTGTTTGGCTGATACCACAGATAGCAAAAACGCAGTTTTCATAGACACGAGCTTCATATCCACGCTGTGGAGAGGCTCGAACGGTGCCTTGGTAAGGGCTTCCAGCACCACGTCAAGACTCCATGACGGTAAACTGGTCGTCCTTGGAGGCCGCAAACGTCTTGCGCCCTTCAGGAACTGAGATGCCAGAAAATGGCAACCTGGTGATAAACCGTCAATGCGTACATGGCAAGCCGATATGGCGGCTAAATACACCTTAAGTGTAGAGGGAGATTTCCCTTCATCTAACAGTTTCTGTAGAAACTGTAATATCACTGCCATAGTGCAGGATATTGGGTCATGGCCCCCCGCCAGACACCAATCTTGAAACAACTGCTATTTGTACGTATATTGCGACCTAGTAGAGGGCGCTCTGGTGCTCTGAGTCACCGCTGTCGAAAGCCCTAAGGCTGACAGGTGCTCCCGCTCAGGGGCCAAGCCCATAGTTGCATGAGCTTGGGGTTCTGGTGCCATAGCCCTCCTTGGGCTTGGGACAACAGGTCCACTCGCAGAGGGAGCTCCCTCAGGCGACCGTGCAACAACTGCACCAGACTCGGGAACCATATTCTCCGAGGCCACCGAGGAGTGATCAGAATAACTGTCGCTTGCTCTACCCTGACCTTCTCTAAGAAGGCGGGGAGCATCGGAATCGGTGGAAATGCATATAGGAGCCCTGGTGGCCATTCGTGAGCCAGTGCATCGACTCCTAGGGGGCTGTCGAGGTCCTTCACCGAGAACCATAGGGGGCAGTGCGTGGTCTCTCGCAAAGCAAAGAGATCTACCTGCGCTGTGCCGAACCATTCCCAGATGTGCTCTACCACCTGAGGGTGAAGACGCCATTCGCAGGCAAGAGGGCCTCCTCTGGATAGGAGGTCTGCTGCGTAATTGACTCTGCCTGGTAGGTGAACCGCACGCAGAGAGGTTAAACGCGGTTGTGCCCATAGCAACATCTGTGTTACCATCCGGGGAAGACCGGGGGACCGCAAGCCGCCCTGGCGGTTGATATACGCCACAACTGTGGTGTTGTCTGACTGCACTAACACATGCTTGCCTAGAAGCACTGGCAAGAAGTGCCGAAGGGCGAGGTCCACCGCTCTGAGTTCCAGAACATTGATGTGAGCTGACCTCCAGGGTCCTGACCACACTCCACGGGTCCCTGTCCCGTTGCAGACTGCTCCCCAACCTTGGTTGGAAGCGTCGGTCGTGATGACTTCCCTCCGGAAAATGGGACCCAAGCGTATGCCCTGGTGGATGTTCGACGGAACTCTCCACTAGCGTAGCGCTTCCCAGCAGGCTCGGGATACCCTTAGCCTGCGGTGTTTGTCTCCCCGCGGATGCAACGCGAATGCATTGAACCAGGCCTGCAGAGGTCTCTGGTGTAGTAAGCCCAAAGGAAGGGCTTGCGAGGCGGCAGCCATCAACCCTAGCGTGCGCTGACACAGCTCCATGCTGACTGTTTCTCTCAACCTGAATAGGGAGAGACACCGCTCCATCGAGGCAACTCTTTGTGTCGACAGGGTCGCTTCCATGGACACTGAGTCCAGATGCAGACCCAAGAATTCGGTCTGTTGGCTCGGCACGAGGCGGCTCTTTTCTGAATTGACCTTCAGACCTAGCCGCTGAAGATGGTCTGTAACCATCACTGTGTGCTGTGCCGCCTGCTCCTTCGACTGCACAAAGACGAGCCATTCGTCCAGATAGTTCAGCAGTCGGACACCTTGAGCCCGCAAGGGAGCTAGAATGGCATCCATACATTTCGAAAAGGTTCGAGGAGCTAGTGACAGGCCGAATGGAAGGACACAAAACTCGTATACCCTGCTCTGAAATGCGAAACGCAGATACTTCCTGTGACCTGGGCAGATGCGAACGTGAAAGTACGCATCTGTCAGGTCCAGGGTGTTGAACCAGTCACCGTGTCGGACTGACTGGATGATGTGCCTGTGCGTAAGCATCCTGAACGATAACACCCGCAGGTATCTGTTCAGTACTCGCAGATCTAAAATAGGGCGGAGCCCGCCGTCCTTTTTGGGCACCAGGAAGTATTTGGAATAGAACCCCTGGTCGATCAGAGCAGGGTCTACTTGTTGAATGGCACGCTTCCTGAGCAATGCCTGTATTTCCACATTCAGAGCTGAGGACTGAACCGAGTCTTTCACTGCAGATACCACCACTCCCCGGAAGGGGGGAGGTTTTAACCGGAACTGAAGGGTGTACCCGGTGAGTATAGTCTTGTGCACCCAGATGTCGTCGGTGCAATGTTGCCAGAACTGTGGGACAGTGTAGGGGTGGGTTAACAGCTGCCTGGGATTTTCAGGGCTGTTTTGGCTGCGCTCGTTCGCGAGGGGCCTGGCCAGAGCCACGAGTGCGTGGCCTGCCGCCTCCTCTAGGGCGCCCCCCTCCACGCTGCGGTCTTACAAATGTGGGTTGGCCACGCGCTGATGCAACTGAAGGGGAGGTTTTATTGCCCCGTTTGTGCCCCTGCTGCTGTGGTGGCGTCCTACGCCACTGGTGATCCTGTGGCCGCTTTGGCTGGAAAGGCCACATCCTAGCCATTTGCTGCGACGCCTCATGCGCCTTGGCGGAGCGTTGCTGCATCTCCTCCACCGCCGGGCCAAATGTGTGCCCTGGGGTGATTGGGGCATCCAGCAATGGAACCTTATCAGGCTCCTGTACCCTTGCCTGCGAGAGCCAGAGCTACCTCCTTGCCACCACAAGGGATGCGATGCTCCTGCCCTGAGCTCTCGCGTTTAGCTGAGCCAGCTTCACCAGCAGCTGAGCAACTGTACCCAGCTCGGTCCTAAGGGCAAGGGACGGGCACTCAGGTAGGTCTCGAATGAGCGCCACCTGGTAGACCGTTAGGAGGCTGGCCACGTTTGACAGCCTGACTGCCTCTGTGGCCGCAGCGTACCCCTTTTTGAGGTGCACCTCCGTAATCCTGCATTGTTTGTTCGGGTATGCAAGATCCTTGGTCAGCCCAGATAGCGTTGGCGTCTTCACCAACGCAGCGAACGCAGCGCCCCCCGGTGGGAATGATGTCAACCCAGTTTCACTTGCCCCTTGCATAGTGAAGGCCGAAGCCTTGCGAGAAGTGGCAGGGGCAGAGACCGGGGCCCCCCAGGTGGACTGCACCTCCTTGATAAAGTTCGGGAATGCCGGAAGCATCCTGGACTGGTGGGGCTGGACTGAAGGTGACTCAAAAAGAGAGTGCCGAGGTTGTTCGACGGCTGGCCACTCGATCCCCAGATGGCAAGTTGCTCGCTCCACTAGTGGCCAAAGGGGGTTGTTGGTGTCCAAAACCTCCAACTCAGACTCCTTCTCTGAGTGGTGAGGCACCAATTCCGCCTCCACACTATCCTCTTCGAGAAGAGGTTCCCCTTCAGACGCATCCTTGGAGATGACGTCAGCGTCCCAAACCTCCTGGGGTTGTTGCACAACCTGGGCGGGCAGGGGCTGCAGCGGAACCGTTGGCTGGTTGGCAACTGGTCCAACTAAATCATCTGTGGCCCGAGGCACCCTATTTGCCAGAGTCATGAGCAGGGACTGTTGGTCCATCATGACCTCCATGAACTGTGACATCTTAGAGGTGAGCTCTAAGACGCCCAATCTGTCCCTATGGTACTTTTTGTGACGAGGGGAACGGGAGCGTCCCCTTTGGCACGGTGACCTGGAGCGGGATCGTGATGTCCGGCGGGAGCGTCCCCTGTAAGAAGGGTCTCGTGGTTGTATTGACGGGCTGCGGGATTGCCGAGCGTGTCCGCTGCCGGGGGATGTCTGACCAGCTGTCAGCTGGGAGGATGGACTCCCGGACAGCCGCAGCCTAACGGGAGTCGCCGCTGGCGGGACAGACAGGGTGTGAGACGACCCTGAGGAGGGGGAGTGATCCCCAACCACCTTCTTCGCCCTTTGGCGAAGAGTGCGCGGCTGAAAATTGGCGCACAATGCGCAGAACGACCTGTCCGCCAAGGCAGATGCAGCTCTGGTCCCAGGCACGCCACAAATTCCTTGTGGGGTCGCTTCGCCCGGCAACTTGGCCTGGCATGTAACGCAACGGTGGAACCCAGACATGCTGAGACACCGAGCGCTGGAGCGTCGAGGTGCGTGTGCCGATAGGCACCAAACGTCGAGCGTGGAGCGTCGAACGTCGAGGCACGCGCACCGAGCATCGACGCAACAAGCACCGAATGTCAAGGGAGCGTGCACCTAGCGCGAGCACCGAGCATACCGACGGTGCGTGCACAGAGCGCTGATCACCGAGCGCCGAAGTGCAGCGAGGGTCGAAGCGTCGAGCACTGCGCGTCAGCGCCGAGCTTCGGCGTGGAGCACCGAAGTGCGTGCGTCGAGTGCCGGCGTCGAGCAACGGCGTCGGAGCGTCGAGCACCGGCGTCGAGCACAGAAGGTGTGTGAGTCGGCGCCCGGCGTCGGCGCCGAGCGTCTGAGTGCGTCGTCGGCGCCGACGCGTCGGCGCCGAGCGTCGGCGCCGAGCGTCGACGCAGTGGAGCACCGAGTCCCAAGCGCGAGGCGCTAGCACCAAGTGCAGAAGCGCTGCACAAAGCGCCGGCGCTGACACCAAAAACGCCGAACACGAGCACGGCGTAGAACGCTAGCATAGATGCCTAGGCGTCAGCTGACCCGCAGAGCGGAGACGCTAAGTGCTGGTACAGTGTCTGGGGTGCTGTGTAATACCTACCTGTTGGTGCTGGGGATTTGTAGTTTGTGGTCGTCTTCCTCTGTATAGTGAATGGGAATTTTTTAAAAAAAATTTGGGGGGGGGACGCTGCAGCTACACTATGTAGTGATTGTGTGACTGGGGCACAGTATAGCTAGTATTGGTAAAACACACCGCAGAGGTAATATATAAGAGACTGCTGTGCAGGCTCTACACACGTGGTCTAGCCAAGGCAAGACCGGGGCTGCAAATGTGCGCGCGGCCAAGGCCAACGCAACGTGCGTCCTTCACAAATATATACAATATAATGTTTTATTGCAGAAAAACCCAAAAACATAACAATAATAATTAAAATTAATTATTAACAATTAACACAGGAAACACGAAGACCACGAAAGTATTATTATTATTATTAGTTTATTTAGCAGACGCCTTTATCCAAGGCGACTTACAGAGACTAGGGTGTGTGAACTATGCATCAGCTGCTGAGTCACTTACAATTACATCTCACCCGAAAGACGGAGCACAAGGAGGTTAAGTGACTTGCTCAGGGTCACACGAGTCAGTGGCTGAGGTGGGATTTGAACCGGGGACCTCCTGGTTACAAGCCCCTTTCCTTAACCACTGGACCACACAGCCTCCTAAAACATAGGCAGATGCCGAAGCAAACCGTGAAGGAAATATATAAGTGTAATATAAAAAATATACAAATATATAATCCAAATTAACAAATAATAATCACTCCGAAGAGTATAACTGAAATAAACTCGGAGAAGGGGCAAAAACCAGCTTCTCAAGCCTAAGCTTAGCGAGTACAATCAGTTACCAGCTCTATTACCTACAGCTACCGATAATGAAGACAAAAGAGGAAGCTCCCAGGGGGGCGGGCTTACGTGGCAGCTCGCGCAGAGGCCTATCGGCAGCTTTGCTATAAACCTCAGCCAATCCCTACTGCCTGACGGCAATGTCCCATACTTGATGGTTATTTTCGACTTGAAAGGGAACCTGAATAAACAAATTACACAAAAACATGATACTTTTTCAACATTATTTATCCACAAATGATTCAACATTCAATATCCATGTGTGAAAAAGTATGTGAACCTTTAGATTCAGTAACTGGTGGCACCCCCTTGAGCAGCAATGACTTCAACTAAGCGTTTCCTGTAACTGTTGGTCAGTCTCTCAGTTTTGAGGAATTTTGGCCCATTCCTCCTTACAGAACTGCTTCAACTCGGTGACATTTGAGGGCTTCCTTGCATGGACAGCTCGCTTCAGGTCCTGCCACAACATTTCGATGGGGTTTAGGTCCGGACTGTTGGGATGAGGGTCTTCTGTTCGAACGCAGTGTTTGGTTTTCGCCAAACATAGCTTTTCTCATCGAGGCCAAAAAGTTCTACCTTTGACTCGTCTGTCCAGAGAACGTTGTTCCAGAAGTCTTGTGGATCATCTATGTGCTCTTTGGCGAACTTCAGACAGCAATGTTCTTTTTAGAGAGCAGTGGTTTCCTCCTGGCTATCCTTCCATGAACACCATTCTTGTTCAGTCTTTTTCTGATAGTTGAGTGATGAACACTCATATTAGCCAAGGCGAGAGTGGCCTGCAGATCCTTGGATGTTACTCTGGGGTTCTTGGTGACTTCCTTGATGATTTTCCGGTTTGTTCTTGTAGAGATTTTGGTAGGACAACCGCTCCTGGGTCGAGTGACTGTGGTCTTGAACTTTCTCAATTTGTAGATCTGTCTGACAGTGGATTGGTGGAGCCCCAAATCTGATGAGCATCAATAACTGTTTTTCTGAGGTCCTCAGAGATTTATTTTGATCGTGGCATGACGTGTTTCCACACACCTGTATGGTGAAGACCATGCTCACAAATTTTCTGATCTTTATATAGGGTGGGGCCTCCCAAACTTACCCCTGAAGATCTACCTAATTATTTAAACAACTGATTCTAATTATCCCCTTAATTGAGCTCATAAAACCAGGGGTTCACTTACTTTTTCACATGCCCTGAATCTTAATTACTCATTGTTTGTCTTATTCATACATAATTTTGTTTCAAAAGACATATAATTGGTTAATATAAACCCTATTGGATATTTAAGAAAAGACTGGTTTTGATTCAAGAAGGCTATCATGGTAAAACTATGGAATTTCCATAATTATCATTGGAGTTCACAGACGTTTTCTTGGCACTGTAATACACATTTGTGGCGGAGTGTCCCGTCCCTATTTATTATTTTTTGTATTTGTTTGCAGCGCGGATAAAAGCGCTGCGTCTTTTTATTATTTATGTTTAAAAACCTCGTGAGGATGCATGACTGATCAGCTACTGATTAATTAACTAGCTGACAGTCATGCATCCTTACCAAACGCGTGCAGACTGTGGCCGAGGGGTAATAAGATAATTAACAGCTAGTTAACCCCTCGGCCAGAGTATAAGAACTAGCAGCTGTCCGTGCTGCAAGTTGAGTATAGAGAGGAGAGTACGGGAGAGCGGAGAGAAAGAACGATGAAAAAAAAACAATTGCTATATTTAAAAAATATACTTGTTTCTGTTTGTTTGGCCATTGCGCCTTTTTGTTTTGTGTTTTGTTTAAATCTTTTGTTTTTGGTTTAATTATTAATAAATACGCTGAGTGCCATAGCATTCAGCTTCACCCGCTCATCCACTGTTTTGATTCAGTTACTTCCTGGACCGTGACGTCATCAACCTCACCACTGCGAGCCAGCCTGCCACATATGGTGTCCTGCGTGGGACAAACAACGCCTCCAACAGCCGGTCCAGGAAAAGGACGTTTTTTTGTTTTTTTTTTCGAATAGTGGTTTTTTGTTTGGAAAAAAAAATGGGAAGAAGCGGCCGAAGAAAGCAGCAACAGCAGCAGGTGGCGCATCAAGAGCAGCGCGGGCCCGGTCACAGGTCCCGTCGCGTCTCTACTACGCCGGATGTTTGCCTTGCCTGTCTGGATGAAGAAAGGTGGTGCTTCCTGTGTGGCGAGGTAAGGTATCTTCCACTCAGCCAGAGCCACGCATGGCAGAAGGGAGAGGGCCCGCTGGCTAAGACGAGTTCACTCTCCTCTGAGGGAATCTGGGGCTGGCTGGTGGAGCCTGGGAGGAATGCTGAAGAGGCCCTCCCCGATGTGATCAACCTCCTGTGGGCCAGAGATGGAGAGCGATGGGAAGCCTGGGAAAAGCAACACTGCCCAGTGTCCCTCCCGGAGGTTGCGGACATGGTAATCCACTACCTGGCTGCAGATATGGCAGGGCTCCCGCTATCTCCAGCTCCATCGGGAAAAGCCCCGCCGCTGCCATCTCCAGCGCCAGAGGGAGAGGAGTCATCACTGCCTTCTCCAGCGTCAAAGGGAGAAGAGTCATCGCTGCCTTCTCCAGCACCAGAGGGAGAGGAGCCATTGCTGCCGTCTCCAGCGCCAGAGGGAGAGGAGCCATTGCTGCCGTCTCCAGCGCCAGAGGGAGAGGAGCCATTGCTGCCGTCTCCAGCGCCAGTGGGAGAGGAGCCATTGCTGCCGTCTCCAACGCCAGAGGGAGAGGAGCCATTGCTGCCGTCTCCAGCGTTAGAGGTTGAGGAGCCCTCGCCACTGTCTCCAGCACAAGGAGCAGAGCAGCAGGAGCTACCTCTGTCTCCACCACCACCAGGAGCAGAGCAGCAGGAGCTGCCTCTGTCTCCACCACCGCCAGGAGCAGAGCAGCAAGAGCTGCCTCTGTCTCCGCCACCTCCATCGCTTCCACCACCAGGAGCAGAGCAGCGGGAGCTGCCTCTGTCTCCGCCACCTCCATCGCTTCCACCACCAGGAGCAGAGCAGCAGGAGCTGTCTCTGTCTCCAACACCTCCACCGCTAGGAGCAGAACAGCCGGAGCTGCCTCTGTCTCCACCACCGCTAGGAGCAGAGCAGCAGGAGCTGCCTCTGTCTCTACCACCACTAGGAGCAGAGCAGCAGGAGCTGCCTCTGTCTCCACCACCGCCAGGAGCAGAGCGGCAGGAGCTGCCTCTGTCTCCACCACCGTGGGAGGACTGCTTGCCGCTCCCAGCTCCACCAGCAGAGGGTGAATGCCTGCTGGTTCCGCCTCAGCCGCCGTGGGAGGACTGTTTTCCCCTCCCACCTCCACCAGTAGAGGGTGAATACCTGCTGGTTCCACATCCACCATCATGGGAAAGACTGCTCCTGCCCTGCCTCGCACCGCCCAAGGATGCCTGCCTCGCTTTGCCCAAGGATGCCTGCCTCGCTTTGCCCAAGGATGCCTGCCTCGCTTTGCCCAAGGATGCCTGCCTCGCTTTGCCCAAGGATGCCTGCCTTGCTTTGCCCAAGGATGCCTGCCTCGCTTTGCCCAAGGATGCCTGCCTCGCTTTGCCCAAGGATGCCTGCCTCGCTTCGCCCAAGAAGGCCTGTCTTTCATCGCCTGGGGCTGCCTGTTGCTCCGCATCGCCTGGGGCTGCCTGTTGCTCCGCATCGCCTGGGGCTGCCTGTTGCTCCACATCGCCTGGGGCTGCCTGTTGCTCCGCATCGCCTGGAGAGCCACCAGTTACAGGGAACGAGGGAGAAGTGGAGCTCCCGCTGCCGCATCTATGGCCAGGGGCTCCCCTCCCGAGTTCAACTCCGGAGGGTCCGCTACTGCTGCTGCTGCCGTCGCCTCCCGAGGGTCCGCTGCTGCTGCCGTCGCCTCCCGAGGGTCCGCTGCTGCTGCCGTCGCCTCCCGAGGGTCCGCTGCTGCTGCCGTTGCCTGCCAAGGGTCTGCAGCTGCTGCCATCGCCTCCCGAGGGTCCTGTTTTGCCTGGGGTCGCTACCAGTCCTGCCATGCGTCAGGAAATATTGTGGCTGGAGCCCCATGAAGGAGAGTTGCCGACCACGGAAAAGGGGGGGGAGGTCAGGAGACCAGTTCCCCCAGCCGCACTTTCGCAGCAGGAAATATTGTGGCTGGAGCCCCATGAAGGGCAGCTGCCGGCCACGAAGAAGGGGGGGGAGGTCAGGAGACCAGCTCCCATAGCCGCACTTTCGCGGCAGGAAATACTGTGGCTGGAGCCCCATGAAGGGCAGCTGCCGCCACGAAGAAGGGGGAGGTCAGGAGCCCAGCTCCCCAGCCGCACTTTCGGCAGGAAATACTGTGGCTGGAGCCCCATGAAGGGCAGCTGCCAGCCATGAAGAAGGGGGAGGTCAGGAGACCAGCTCCCCCGCAGCAATTTCGCTGCAGGAGAGGGTGGCGGAGCCCCACGGGGAGGAGCTGCGGCCATGAAGAAGTGGGGGCAGGTCTGGAGGCGACCCCCAAAAATTTTTGGCCAGAGGAGCCGGCCTGTGCGCGTGGCCATTGGAACGCTACGGCTGTTTGGGTGGGAGGAGGGCATCCCACCGTGGCCGCCACCTTTGGCCCGTTGCTGCCCCTGTTCCTGCGCCGGGACTGCTAGCCGGGACTTTAGGGAATAAGGGGGGGAGGTGGCCGAAAAGGCCATGTGTGCTGCGCACAAGGGGGGGCATGTGTGGCGGAGTGTCCCGCCTCTATTTATTATTATTTGTATTTGTTTGCGACGCGGATAAAAGCACCGCGTCTTTTTATTATTTATATTTAAAAACCTCGTGAGGATGCATGACTGATCAGCTACTGATTATTTAACTAGCTGACAGTCATGCATCCTTACCAAACGCGTGCAGACTGTGGCCGAGTTGTAATAAGATAATTAACAGCTAGTTAACCCCTCGGCCAGAGTATAAGAACTAGCAGCTGCCCGTGCTGCAAGTTGAGTATAGAGAGGAGAGTACGGGAGAGCGGAGAGAAAAAGCGAGGAAAAAAAAACAATTGCTATATTTAAAAAATATACTTGTTTCTGTTTGTTTGGCCATTGCACCTTTTTGTTTTGTGTTTTGTTTAAATCTTTTGTTTTTGGTTTAATTATTAATAAATACGCTGAGTGCCACATCATTCAGCTTCACCCGCCCATCCACTGTTTTGATTCAGTTACTTCCTGGTCCGTGACGTCATCAACCTCACCACTGCGAGCCAGACTGTCACAACATTACACTGACATTTCAGTTTAAATTGAATACATCAAACATGCATGCGTATTATTTAAATACACAGTACCTTATTGTGCAGCACTTCATTAAAGTTTGTACAATATTTTAATGAAAAAACAAAACCAATTTATCTTTAGAACACTTTGTTCCTCAACCATAATAATTTAGACAAACAGGAAAAGGGTGCCACATTGCTATAGTAGTTTATTTAAACTACCGGGTACATTCGCTGTCTACCTAAGAAAATGAATAATTGATTAATATAGTGTATCAACAACATATTAAGGTACATTATATCATTACATAGTGCAATTGTCAATTTATTAAGGATATTTCTGCGACTCGGTGAGCAAACCTTACTGAACTAAAAGCTTCAAAGGGTTCAGACTGAGGTTCAAAAGGCTTCACTTTTCAGTTCACTTGTTTTTAGACGTCATTTCAGACAATATTGGCGCTTTGTGTTAAAATGTGCTGTACAAACGTAGGACGTTAGTCTTATACTTCATAGTACTAGTTAATCCTCCTGAACCGGATCTTCTCACGTCCGATTTGGTACACTGCAATCAGGATCATGTTTAGTTAGATTTAGCAGATGATCCACCTGTGGTGATTATCTTCTGGTACGCTGCAATCGGGGTTAACAAGTGTACTAACTATAGTCTAAGCAAGTGGACTAAACCTGCTTAATCCGCTAGTAAAACGCATCAAGTGGACTAACTTTGGAACTGCAATCGACCTTGTAAGTTTTAAGCTCAATGTTTGTTTTGTGAAAACATTTGAAATGACAAAACAGTGGACATACTGCAGCAGTTTTGAATTGCGTTTCACCAGTCATTAAATATGTTAACTGCACTTCTTGATTCTTTAGAGTGCTGTGCTCTACCTTTGAATTTTACACATTGTAAACGTAATCTACTTAATTTTAACGTGACAAGCCAGGTTGTACTTGGCACGTGCAGGAGCGTCTTCACTTGGCGTTTTGTGTAAAATAACAGGAGTGCTAACTATACGTTTCAGTTCTAAAATAATAAACTGGACGGCTAAGCCATTTACCAGCATCAAACATGCATACTCTTGAAATATAAACACAGCACCTTTTCTTTCTTCCAGCTCCCTGGTAATCTCGCTCTCTGATGGAGCTCTGGGCTCACCTTTTATAGAATGTGGCTGCTCCCAATTAGCACCAATTATTCCAGTTGGGAGCAGCCACATTCTGGCATGATTTTGGCAGGGACAGGAATTAACCCTATCCCTGCCAACCACCACCAAAACAACACACACACCAACACTAATTAGAGGCAGAGCTCTTGCTGTGCCACAATTAAAAATACTCCTGCAATAATGCTTCTAATTTCACCGGTGCCTGAGTCAACCCCCCCACCCCACCACAGTGTATTATATTGCTCCTGTATTCATGCTCCATGTCGGATATTAGCAGCTGCTATTATCAGTGTGTTTTCCATTGGTTGGTTCTTTGGACAGATTGCGTATCTCTTTTAATTTTTTTTTTTTTTACCGTCCCGTTTGGGTATCATTCAGCTGAGTTCCCGATAGAGATCAGTTCCTATTTTAGTCGTGTTTCTGCTGAACATATTTTGGCTGCCCGGTCTACTGAGCTTCTCAGCACAGATGTTTTGATGCTGTTCGGGAGTCCCATCGTTTCATCATTTATGCATCAGGGAGCCTCGCCTGCAAAGCATGCCGTGTGTGTTTGTGTGTGGCGGGGGTGTAAATACACTATATGGCTACTAGTGGGAATGCACCCATAGAGCTTGCTTTAAGCTGAATATTGAAATACTCACTGTGCTATAAGGATGAATACAGGATACTCCATGAACGTTCAAGGTGTACTGTAGGCATGGCTTCAATAAGGATGGCCAGGTAATCCACGAGCCCCCAAAAGAGTGGTGAAGAAACACACTGCACTCGTTAAACATGCATCCTGTTTATATAACAAGGAAGCCATAATAATAGTACAGTATTTTATGTTAGAGTGTCACATTTTTCAGTTTTTTTTTCATTAAGTATATAGAAAACTACAAAGCGGTATATAATTCAATCTCTTAATGTAACATTATTCAGTTGGTTTCATTCAACTTTATGAATCAAAATTAGTTCATTCTATAGGGTGATGCAAAACTTTTGTCTATAGTTGCATATAGAAAAAGCACATTTTCCTTGAGTAACGTTTTTGTATTGTGTGCTGTTAAAGAGAGATCTAATTTAGAACAGCTTAATGAAGCAACACTTAAACACTTAAAACAATAAAAAAATGAAAAAAGTGAAATTCAACAGAGCTTAAAGAGTAAGTAGCGTAAAAAGTAAGTAAAAATATAGCGTTACACATCCCCACGTGTTGCTGCACCTGTTTAAATATAGCGTTACACATCCCCACGTGTTGCTGCACCTGTTTAAATATAGCGTTACACATTCCCACGTGTTGCTGCACCTGTTTAAATATAGCGTTACACATCCCCACGTGCTGCTGCACCTGTTTAAATATAGCGTTACACATCCCCACATGTTGCTGCACCTGTTTAAATATAGCGTTACACATCCCCACGTGTTGCTGCACCTGTTTAAATATAGCGTTACACATTCCCACGTGTTGCTGCACCTGTTTAAATATAGCGTTACACATCCCCACGTGTTGCTGCACCTGTTTAAATATAGCGTTACACATTCCCACGTGTTACTGCACCTGTTTAAATAACATGTATTTTTTTCTTTTCATTGTTAACATCCTGACAACTTTTTACACTGATAACTTCAAAGTCTGTTTCAAAGCTCTTTTCAAAATGGCCGCTCTGGTGCACTGAAGATTATATCCCACATTGTCAAACAGGTAACACAGCAATAATGATCCATGATGTGGTACGGAACAGAAAAGCCAGAGCACTTCTTGTTATGGTTATTTATTTATTTTTTTAATTTAGAGTGAACAATTATTATTTTGATTTATTTTCCCCCAATTTGGAATGTCCCATTATGTTTTTTTCTCCCACACAGCACGGACTAAAGCCTAAAGCCAGAATCGCCTGTGCTGTGGAGCAAGATTCTGGCAGCCCACTGACGGCTTGTGCTGTGAACATGTATACTTGAGATGGCACCAAATGGTTAATTGTCAAGGGTGGACAACAGACCACTGGCTTGGTTTACATGCACAAATAACAATAAGCCTCACCTTTTTGTCACACTATTTTGGTTGTACCTTTTGGGCTATTTGTTTTTTGTTTGTTTTGTTTTGTTTTTTATTTTGGTCGAAGAAGCTTGCCAGGGCTACATTCAGCAGATCTCAATTGTTAATAAAGAATTACTTGGTATGTCCTTTAGTTATAATAGAAAGTTAAGCGAGGTTATGTCAAAAAATGGGTCTTCATGAACATACATCTGTTGGTATCTCTGGCACTTGTCTGTCGGACAGGAAGCAGTTTGTTTTGATGGGGGTTATTCGTCCAATTCCAGTCCATTTTCCACAGGTGTCCCACAGGGCTCTATTCTGGGGCCTTTGTTGTTTAATATCTATATGTTACCACTTGGCCAGATAATTCGTTGCCATGGAGTTAGTTTTCACTCTTATGCCGATGACTCTCAGATTTATTTTCAGATTAAACCTGACACCACAGTAGCTGTTTCTGCACTTTCACACTGTTTGGTGGAAATTAAATTAAGGATGCAGCAGAATTTTTTGCAGCTAAATTGCAATAAGACAAAGGTTATGCTGCTTGGTTCTCCGCGTCAGTTGAGTAATGTGGGGAGCTTCAGTTTGGTTGTTGACGGGCTTGAAATTAGAGCGAGTTCTGAAATGAGAAATCTCTGTGTTATCTTTGATCCTCATCTAAGTTTTGAAGCGCATGTTCGAAATGTCACCAAGGTGTCTTTTTTTCACCTGCATAACATAGCCTGCTTAAGACCTATCCTCTCTCTATCTGATGCTGAGAGACTCGTGCATGCCTTTGTCTTCTCTCCACTTGAATACTGCAATGCCTTTCTTGCTGGTGTTTCAAAACATGCTCTCAATAGGCTGCAGTATGTTCAGAACTCGGCTTCTCGAGTCCTAACTAGATCTAAATCCTTTGAACATATAACACCTGTTCTGGCATCCCTGCATTGGCTACCAGTTAAGTTCAGGATTGATTTTAAAATATTACTCTTAAAATATAAGGCCTTGAATGGTTTGACACCAAGTTACATCCCTGATATGTTAATTGAATATACTCCTGTGTGAAACCTGCGATCTACTGATGCTGGGCTCTTAAAAGTTCCCAAAACCAGGCTCTGGGCTATGGGAGATAGGGCTTTCTGTTGATATGCACCTAAGTTATGGAATGCTCTTCCACAGATAATCAAGGATTCAAAGAATGTGGATATTTTTAAACAACACCTAAAAACACATTTTTTAAAATTGGCATTTCAGCCTGTGTAAGGAACTGGCTTTTTATGAGTTTGCACAGTACTTGTGTTTTGTGTGTTTTGTTTTAAGGTATATAGCCTGCTGTGATTAATTATTGTTATTTATTTCTTAGCAGACGCACTTATCCAGGGCAATTACAATTGTTACAAGATATCACATTATTTTTTACATACAATTGCATTATTTTTTTACACATTATTTTTACATACAATTACCCATTTATACAGTTGGGTTTTTACTGGAGCAATCTAGGTAAAGTACCTTGCTCAAAGGTACAGCAGCAGTGTCCCCCACCTGGGATTGAACCCACAACCCTCCAGTCAAGCGTCCAGAGCCCTAACCACTACTCCACACTGCTGTCCATGATTATGATTATGTATTATTATTCTTGGACTGTAAAGCGCTTTGAGATGTGTTGCATGAATTGCGCTATATAAAATAAAGATGATGATGATGATTATTATTATTATTATTATTATTATTATTATTATTATTATTATTATTATTATTATTATACTGTATGGTACTGTACAACCTGTAAAATCCAGCGTCACTTTTGGTAGAGTGTGAAAAAAGTAGACATCGCCTTTGCTGAGCAAAAGATGTTGTCAGAACCTTTATTAAAACCACATTTTATGTGAAAACATATTTAGCTAATGTGTGCTATAGAGATAAATCACATCATTTTAATAATAACACTTGACTATAAGACATACCGTTAAATAGTCTGTGTTTTTTGTTATTATCTAGTGTTATCATTTAATCATAGTGGTTAACTTTACCTTACTACCCTGTTTTTAAACACCGGGAACTGTATTGTATTATTTTTCGTTGTACAAATAATAAAACAAAATTAATACATGCTTTATTTTGTATATGTGACTAATCATGCATTTAATGTGCAATTTAAAACAAATATGCATGCAAAATAAATAAAATCACGTTTACCATAGAAAAATGCCTTGCAAACTTAATGCTGCATATTGAAGCAGTGAGGTATGGTGCCGCATATATAATAGAAGCACTGCACACAGTGTGCTTGAGAGAGACCGAGGACTGATAGGTAGGGGGGTTTCAGGACAGGATTGAAGTGCGCTCTTTCCCTCTCCCTCTGTCTCCCCCTCTTCCTCTCTTCCTCTGCCTCTCTCCCCTTTCTCTCTCCTCCTTTCTCTGTCTCTCTCTCACGTTTCATTGTCTCACGTGTCATTGTAACTCAACTTAAATTCATAAGTTTAAAATATAAATAATTCATATATAGAATTAACTACTATTAGTCTTCATTTTTATGAATATATATATATATATATATATATATATATATATATATATATATATATATATATATATATATATAATTTTTATAATTTTACAATGAAACAGGAACACCAACCATTTCAGAAGTAGGCCTCTGAAGTGCACATGCTGTAGTGCTCTTTAAATAACCCCCTGACAGCCCCTAATGGCAATCCCTGGGAATTAGCCACGTGTTTGTTTGCAGTGAGGCGAAGGCTCTACTCTACCTGTTGATTTATTTTGAAATGACAGAACTTGTGTCACAAAATGCATGAATGGAATAAATCAGCAGTTTAACAAATGACACTTCTACTGTCTTGCTTACAAGCTAGTTTGTCTATTTTGGCATACAAATCCCTACAAAAGTATCACCTACAGTGTATTTAAATCACGTTGCCATTGTTTAATTGCACAGAATATGCTTGACTGGTCCATAGCTGTATGGCTTAGATTGAAATATATTGTAGCCCTGAAGGGCCTTATTGCATTTATTCAAACAGTGGATTTGAAAAAAAAAAAAAGCAGAAGTCATTTTTAGGGCAAAAAAAATGTTGTTCTTTACTACATATCCTTCTGTTATATGTTTCTGTTATATGTTGTATGTGGCGTGTTAATGTTGTCTGTTATATGTATGTGTGTAGTGGTGCACAGAGTGTGGGTTATGTAGCACAGGTGATGTAAAATGTATATTTGTATTTAGGCACGGGGAAATGCACAATCACTCCACGTGCAGATTAAAGTGAGTATTAGTATGGAAGCACAAGGAGCACAATTAGTTCACGTGCAGGTGTACCGAGATTCCAATTGAATGATTGATTAGCAATCGAGTCTCGCTACAGCTGCATAAAAAGAGTCAGTTTCACTGACTCAGGGGTTGAGTGTTCGAGAGTGGAGAACGGGAGAAAGTAGGGAGTAAACTTTAACGCTAACAATAACATTAATTGCATTAGTATTTGTACTGTGATTCTTGAAATGTATTTTTTGTTTACGACTGTAAGTCGCCCTGAGTAAGGGTGTCTGCTAAGAAATAAATAATAATAATAATAATAATAATAATAATAATAATAATAATAATAATAACAATTGCTACTCGTGTTGGAAGCACCAGCACGGTACTTGTTGTTTATCTGTTTTTGTTTGTCTATTTGTTTTGGCCACCATGCTGTTTTGTTTGCAAAAGTGTTCATTTTGTTCAACCTTTTTATTTTCTGTTTATTAATAATAAAAAACGCTGCAGCGCCTTCATTACCCCAATCTGCTGTGGATTTCCATTCATTTCACTCGCAGTGCTGTGTTTCTTCCGGGTCTGATGTCACCACTCCAGCCAGCCT
Organism: Acipenser oxyrinchus oxyrinchus; assembly: GCA_030684275.1. Lineage (NCBI taxonomy): Eukaryota > Metazoa > Chordata > Actinopteri > Acipenseriformes > Acipenseridae > Acipenser > Acipenser oxyrinchus. The sequence goes on along the minus strand of CM060261.1, from coordinate 13,453,369 downwards.
GTTCACAGAGGTGTACAATCTTCTGTCTGTCCATATCAAGAAGCATCACTGTCTGTTCTTGCGCTTGAATCACCTGCACAATAAAACAAAAGAAGCAAAAACACAACCCATCCCTTACAACATTTGCCCTTTTAAATTCTTCCACAATAAACTTCCCTACTGTTTGATAAGCACCCTCTACTAATGTATCACCAACATCTATAGCTCCAATTATAAACCAACAGGTGGCAGAGATGCTTTAATATGCCCATGTAACCGATTTTTTCTTCTGGCCTCTTTAACCAACAGCAACTGGGGTATAACTCTGCAGTGGTGTCCCCCACACTGGGGTATAACTCTGTAGTGGTGTCCCCCACACTGGGGTATAACTCTGTAGTGGTGTCCCCCACACTGGGGTATAACTCTGTAGTGGTGTCCCCCACACTGGGGTATAACTCTGTTGTGGTGTCCCCCACACTGGGGTATAGAACTGTAGTGGTGTCCCCCACACTGGGGTATAACTCTGTAGTGGTGTCCCCCACACTGGGGTATAACTCTGTAGTGGTGTCCCCCACACTGGGGTATAGAACTGTAGTGGTGTCCCCCACACTGGGGTATAACTCTGTAGTGGTGTCCCCCACACTGGGGTATAACTCTGTAGTGGTGTCCCCCACACTGGGGTATAACTCTGTAGTGGTGTCCCCCACACTGGGGTATAACTCTGTTGTGGTGTCCCCCACACTGGGGTATAGAACTGTAGTGGTGTCCCCCACACTGGGGTATAACTCTGTAGTGGTGTCCCCCACACTGGGGTATAGAACTGTAGTGGTGTCCCCCACACTGGGGTATAACTCTGTAGTGGTGTCCCCCACACTGGGGTATAACTCTGTAGCGGTGTCCCCCACACTGGGGTATAGAACTGTAGTGGTGTCCCCCACACTGGGGTATAACTCTGTAGTGGTGTCCCCCACACTGGGGTATAACTCTGTAGTGGTGTCCCCCACACTGGGGTATAACTCTGTATTGGTGTCCCCCACACTGGGGTATAACTCTGTAGTGGTGTCCCCCACACTGGGGTATAGAACTGTAGTGGTGTCCCCCACACTGGGGTATAACTCTGTAGTGGTGTCCCCCACACTGGGGTATAGAACTGTAGTGGTGTCCCCCACACTGGGGTATAGAACTGTAGTGGTGTCCCCCACACTGGGGTATAACTCTGTAGTGGTGTCCCCCACACTGGGGTATAACTCTGTAGTGGTGTCCCCCACACTGGGGTATAGATCTGTAGTGGTGTCCCCAACACTAGTTCTGTGGCAGGCTCTCTCTTTCTCCCTTAGGGAGCAGCATCCATAGCCTTACCACCTATATCTAGCAAGGACCCCTCACCAAGCATCTTGTAACCAGCCATGGTCCACTAAGGACGGATCTCCACTGCCCCTTCTCCCTCCAGTTCCATTCAGAAAGTGGCTCACCATGTCAAAGTCACCACCATTCTCAGAACAGTTTCCCTTTGCAGTGCTCATCCAGGACTTCAGGTCGTCTCCCTGACAACAGAAGGGCACCATTATTAAAACATCTTTGTCATCATTCACTCGGTAGTCAAACACTCATTAAATGTAACACCTCCCCTGTACGGACGTTGTGTGTGTTTAGACTTTTAGAACGCGGTAGTTTGCGTTTATTATTAGGTTACTGTGCTCTGTAAAATGTATATCCCCTCTTTGTTGGGTAGCAGCGTTGTTGCATTTGCACTTTACAAAATGAATGATTCTCATTAATGTGACCCTTGTTTAACTGTTCTCTCTGCCTTGTAAACAATGTGTTGCTACTTTAGGATTTCTACAATAAACAAATGTTTTTTTTTAATGTATTTGGGTGATTTTCTTGGCGACCTTGTTCCTGCTATTGAACCTGTTTTCTGAATAAAAAGAACCTAGAGGTATCGTATAATTTGTTCTGTGCCTCACCGCACTGAAGTGACGTAGTCGCTCTACATTTTGTGATATTGAAGGCATGTGTGATGCTGTTTCTGTACGCTCCCGTATTGGGGAGGTGTTACATTTATATAGTACCATGTAGCCTAGTAAAATACACGTGTTGTAAAATATAGCTAAATAATGGTTGTTCTTTAGAACTAAATAATACATGGTTTTAAGTTTCTGATTTGCGAATTGATTATAAAAACTTGTATCCGCAATTCTGTAAGTTGTGTGGTGTTTACAGTGCTAATGTTGCTTTTTTTAATTGATGTGGGGTATATTTTACATAGCGACTGCAGTCTATTTGAATACATTAAATGGTCTCAGCAGAGGCATATATGAAATCAGCTGAACAAAGTACATTTAATTTTAGTACATTAGCCATTGAGTGGGGGTGGAAATAGCTATTTAGTGATTTGTGCCTCTCCTGTCAAAAAAATCACACACCGTCACTGGAACTATCCAGTGACCACATCTCCTTATTTATATTATAGTGATTTGTGAATTTAGAAACACTCAAAGGAACCCAATTCAATGAAAAACGTTTTGACTAGAAGTCCTGTGATATTGTGTTTGTATTGCCCCCCCTCATCCAGTAATGTACTTCATAACCTCCAGATTGAAATCCCACAGATGACAGAATGTTTGTCTTTTTTTAATTAGGCAAAGTAACATAAGTAGTGATGTGTTCTCTGCACTCAGGTTCTTCGTTAAACCACAAGCCTAACGAGACAGGGCCATCAGGTCTTAGCTGATGAATTTTAATGATTTTGTCAGGAAAGCCAACCTCTCATTAAATGAGAAATTCCCTCATTAATGTTTCGTTTCAATCTGTATCTTTCATGAATATTTATAGCCATACCTTGAAATAACTGCTCTTTTTATTTTTATGCTGCACATTGGCAAAATGTGCTGCTAAAGACATTGATGGCACTCGAGAAGGTACAGAAAATGACAGTTTGGCTAATCCCAGGACTTAATGACATGAACTGTGAGGACGAGTTAAAATGATTAAATCTCTTCATCTTAGAAACAAGAAAAGATAAAGTTAACCCAAGACTGCTTCAAATTTAGCAAAGAGAGAACAAGAGGGCATAAGTGGAAGCCGAGTAAAAGTAAATTTAGAATAGAAGGGAGGAAGCACTTTTTTACACAGAATTATAAAGGCACGTAGGTGAAGTAGTGGGATCTAAAACACTGGAAACATAAAAAAAATACTTTGCTTTTAAATTAGTTCTCCCCAGTAGGGGAGAATGGTGTGCTAACAAGGGATGAGTCTTGATGGGCCAAATGGCCTTTTCTCTCTCAAACTTTTTTTATGTTCATAATCTGAGTGAAATCCGGTCATCAGATATTTCTTTTTTTTTTTTAATGTTCTACGAAGGGCCTGGTTTTCATCAATGAGTGACGCCTAGCTTACTACAATTTAAAAAGAAAAGACCATATTCTATGGTCTATAGTGCATTAAAGGTGGGGTTTTGCAAATGTTTGCATTACAATGTAGAAGCATTCTTGTATTTACACTGGATGTTTACCATGTGGAGGCCAGTCGTTCTGTTGTTACTCAATAATGAACCTCAAATAAAGCACACATGCTCAAAAACAAAACAAACATTATATAAGCTGTTATAGCACTCTTCTCAGACATCTGATTGAATGTTGCTATAGTAATATAGTGTGCTAAAGTGCAGGTGCTGTATTTTGTTATTGTGTAATTACTTTAATGTATTTAATTAGATTAAAGGACTGTAGTAACACAAATAATGTTTGGAGGGCTGTAACGAATGGCTCTTGAGTCTTATGTGCTTCATTGAGCTCCACACTAGGGCTCTTCTGATTTACAGGTGCAGTGACAATGGGCTTCACAAGAATACTGGAGTATGGGCTTCAACTAAACCTATTTAGCTGGCTCTTGTAGTTGGAAAGGAGGTAAATGAAAAAAATATATTATATTGTTATACAAACAAAAAAACAATATGGATATTTTGAGTGATTTGGAATGACTGTTGTTGTGCACAAAAGACAAATTCTACGGCCCTGTTTATGAACTAAAGCACCATAATTCCTAAGGAGTTAAAGCAGTCTGTTACAGGAGAGCATGTGCAAGCCTAAATTAACACATGGCATGCACAGCGAGCCTGCGAGGCTGGGAGTATGGATGACCTTGCTGCCAGTGATCTGTCCTCCTCTGCCCCTGCAGCTGGGGATGTTCCTGCAGGACTGCTCTGGCCTCCGTCTCAATCCAACCACCCCACCCCCACCCCTCCCTCCCCCCGTCTCCACAGGGCAGGCAGCTCCACATGAAGTGGCAGCTGTGCTCATTCCAGTGACTTCTCATTAACCCTTATAGTGTTTATTTATTCAAACTACTGGGCTGAGGCATCCCTTCAGATGCAGACGATCCCATTTTCAACAGCACTACACTTCTTTAACCTAAACTATTGGACTTGCCCCATTGTCCAGATATCTTGTCATAACACTAT